>PVHT021183634.1:38966577-39030588 GCA_004024745.2 Catagonus wagneri | reverse complement strand
GCTAGGGGTCTAATCGGAGCTGTGGCCACTGGCCTGCGCCGCAGCCACAGCAACGCAGGATCCGAGCCGCGTCTGCAACCTACACCACAGCTCACGGCAACGCCGGATCGTTAACCCACTGAGCAAGGGCAGGGATCGAACCCGCAACCTCATGGTTCCTAGTCGGATTCGGTAACCACTGCGCCACGACGGGAACTCCCTATCTGCCCACTTCTAAAACCCATGCTATTTTCGCCAATCCCTACTGTTATATAAACTGTGCTTGATAAATATTTGCTACTGGAAAGGTGATGGTGATGGTAATGGTAACAGTTATGGTGGCAGATGCTTCAGCTAACTCAGTCCTGAAGTAGAACATCAAATGCATTTCTTTTCTAATTAAAATTTTAGGATAAGACCCAGTTACATCATCATAAGCCAAATGTCAAGCTTTTCTAGCCATCCTCTGAGATTTGCCGTATTGGAAATGATTGCCCTTTCATTAAATACACTTTTATGTTACAATTTCTTGATTTTTTAAACACACTTTTTTGTTACAATTTCTTGATTTTTTTTTATGGTCAACTGTAGTGAGAATTCAAATGACTATTACAAGTCAGTAAAATCTGCAGAGCATAAATGCTTTGAGGTCTAGTTTTGAGTAATGAATACCTTAGTATCTGCTAGCACGGACACAATGAGATTAAAATGTATGATGATGATTTAAGTAAAAAGCCATAGATATAAAATTCTTAGAATATTCTCAAGAGCATATAATTTGAAAGTGCATTGGAAAATATACCTTTTCATAAAGGAAATCAAATTTCTTTCATGGTTTAATTATCATCTCATTTTTTCAGTAAACCTAAGACCTCAGAAAATTTTCTGTATTCCTATTCAAATGAGCAAGTTACTGTAAAAATTATAACTGATTAAGCTCATTTATAAAATATATTTGATTTACATTGACTGTGTGATTTATACCAAGAGCTATCAAAAGTGACTTTACCTCTTTTTTGGATGGCAAACCACAAGAATGTGCCAAAAGGAGTTCAGCATCGTGTGCTACAAATGTTATGTGAAGTGTACTTTAGAAATCACCTTGACTTTGGAAGCAGATTTCAAAACAGCAAGTCCAATGTATTTGTGAATTCAGTAAGTAAATTTAGATAAACATTTTTCCACCATTTTTTTGTCCCCCCCCTTTTAAACTAGGGTACTAGTCTTATACCTTTGTTACTGGCTAGAGCCCCGTAGGCTATAAATTATATGTATTTATGCACACCAGTTGAACTTATACTCTCCTATAGTACCATATCACTGGGAACTTGAATCTTGTGAGTGGTGTAACCAACGTAGTGGTTGGTTATCTGGTACTCATGCTCACTCATGCACACAGTTCCTCCTTTAGGTCCCTACTCTTGCTTTCAAGAAGTTCTTATTCACCTGGACACCATTTCCTATGACATTTTTTTATTTTCTTGTCCAAAGGCTCATTTTACAATGATCAGATCATTTCTCAACAAGTGTTTTTGTATCTAATACCATTTATTACTGGGTGTTAATGACAGAGAAGAACTAGATTATTAGGTTTTGCCTTACATTTGTTCTTGCACCCAGAACAAACTCTGGAGTTTCCACGATGAAGATTTCTTACATTCATTCATTCAGTCAGTCTCCCATCAAAAATGGTTGTTGTTATACCCTGGACCAGGCATTTCTGCAGGGCTCTGAAGACATGATAAACGATAGGGACCTTCTTAAGTTAGTTATTTACCTCTAGGGGTCTATTTTCCCACTAGACTGTATGTATATGATGAAGGTAGAGGCTATGTTTGTTTTGTTCCTCCTGTGTTCTGTTCCTGATCCTGTTTCTTAATAAATAGTTGTTTGTTGGATCCATGCTGTCTCTAGAGTGCTGAGATGCAGGTTTGATCCCTGGTCTGGTATAGTGGGTTAAAGGATCTGGCGTTGCCGCAGCAGTGACCGTGGCCCAGATCTGACCCCTGGCCCGGGAACTCCATATGCCATGGGGAGGCCAAAAAAAGAAAAAAAAATGTTGGTTGAGTGAATTGACAGCCCAGGGAGAATTATTCAATTTTATATATTCTAAAGAACTGTAAAAGGAAAATAGTTATTCTGTAATTTATTAGGAAAAGGAGCAAATTGGGCCTAAAATGAAAATAATCTTATACATATTCATTTGTTAAACTGCATAGTTATCTTTGATAGAAAACTTAGAAAAGAATATTAGAGCTGGGTGTATTTTAGTAATCAGCTAAGAAATCCCCTTCCTTTTCAGTAAGGCTAGAAAAATTAAGGGGATCACCCATGGTCCTACAGTTGTCACACAATAAATCTGGGACTTACCCCAGGCTTTGAGAGTGTTGGATCTTTTATTATCTTATTACTGTGACACTGTGTGATAGTGATTTTGTGTTTTATTCTTTAGCCTTTAGACATTAAGGTGAAATTGTATCACCCTAGATAAAGATCTTAACCCTGGAGAAAGTTCCTTAAACAAATCAGCATAATCAAATGTGGCAGATGTTAGTTGGCATCACAGTTCAGGAAAAAATAACTTGATTTGGCTGAGTCCTAGAGCTTACACTTGTTTCTTGCATGAAAATGTTGCATGAAAATGTGTTGGGACTTTGACATGTGTGGCAACCAGTTCTCAAAAGACTGAGTCACACCTTCTCCTATTCTGCAACTGTTACTGCTGGCTTCCAGCAAACGGTTGGAAACACTGTGGTCATGTGGCTTGGCTCACTGATAAAGAAGCCATGAGCCATGGGATGGCAGCATTAGAGAAAAGTCAAGAAGAATATGGGACAAAATAAGGGTAAAAATGGAACCTAGAGAGGGGGCTGACCATTGAACCTAGAAATCCAAGAAGGAATGAGATTAATCTAGAGCATTTTCTAGGATCTTTCAGCTTTAATTCTGTTTTTTTTAATTTAAAAAAATTTTTTTTTCTTTGTAGGGCTGCATTCGCAGCATATGGAGGTTCCCAGGCTAGGGGTCTAATCGGAGCTACAGCTGCTGGCCTATGCCACAGCCACAGGAATGTGGGATATGAGCCGCGTCTGCGACCTACACCACAGCTCACGGCAATGCCGGATTCTTAACCGACTGAGCAAAGCCAGGGATCAAACCTGTAACCTCATGATTCCTAGTCAGATTCATTTGTGCTGCGCCACAATGGGAACTCAGCTTTATTTCTTGCAAAGAGGAAATGGAGGTATAACCTTAAAGATGCCTGGTGGAGAGAAGGGATTTGAATGGGTTATGTTAGCCAGTGAAATTGTTTGTAGGCCAATAAGAGAGAACAGGATCAGGGCAGGTAAATTGATTCTAGACAGGAAACTAGGAAACAAGGTGAAACATCTCTTAGGGAATAACGCTTTGGGTTGGCCTTTGGATGGTATCTTGGGAGTGCCTGGCCATTCCTGTCAGCATTCTTGTTGCTTGTGCTGCTCGTATATCTTACTGCTAAGCTACTGTAACCAGGTTCCTCACTGGTTCTAGGGTAAGATTATGACAGGGTCGTTCATGCCAAATAGCTAAGATATGGCTGGGGTGTTATGGGAGCTGAGTATATAGTACAAATAATAATCCTGAAACATTTTGGAGTGACGTTTCCATGACTCCTATGAGGTCACCTGAGTTGGGAACTTGGGGGAAGATAGGAATTTTTGAAAACACAAAAGAAAACTATGCATGAAGAGAAATTAGTACATATGTATAGAAGCAAATAGTAATGGCAGCCTAACTGCCATGGAGTAAAGTAGATGGGGGTAATGGAAAAGGAGTGGGCAATTAGAAGGCAACTGCTACTCATATTCAGAGGTAGCTGAGCTCTTACTCAGACAGGAACATATATTTTTGAGTAGAAGCAGCACATATGTATGACTTTGCTCGGGAGAAAGGAGCCAGAACTATGAGACTGGCACATAACATAAAAGTAATAATTCATTAACCTGTATAGGTTTTTAGTGCTTAGAGTTATTTTCATATGCTTTCTCTATTCTTCCTTGTGCAAAACATGTGAATAGATATTTTCTTCCTATTTCACCGATGAGGACATTGATATTGAGCCTCAGTCATATGCAGTCATCCAGTGTCATGAAAATACTGAATCAGGGGCTAAGCTCAGATCTTTGAATTCCAAATTCTGAGTTTTCCCTCTCAGATTTTAAAAGTTCACTTCAGTGACGTCTGAGCATTGCCATGGATGGTCTTGCCTAGGACCATTGCTGTTTTGGTCACCACTGTGTCCACAGTGCCTAGTCTGATGCTTGGCATATGGTAGGCACTAGTGCATGTGTTTAGGGAAGAATAAACAGACAAATGGAGTGAGAAATACAATGACATTTAGTGAAGATGTGACATTTACTAGACATTTACTCTAGTAAACTCTAGTCCTAGAGTTTTCACCTACTATCGCTGTTTGCTAATTGGCCCTTTCTTTTTCAGCTACAGCGACTAAGAAAACATAGAGAAGTATAGATAACCAATCCAAAGTTCAACTTGTGCCTGGCTTAAATCTGAGGTTAAATGGTAGCCTGTATTAAACTGTGTCATGGATCAACATTATCTTTCCTACATTAAACACCACTGATATAGAACATCTGCCAGCTCATATAATATTTTTTTTCCTCCTTCCCCTATTCCAGTGAAATAGAGTGAGGTTTTATTTATTTTTACTAATACTTTTCTCCTACTTTGTTTGCATTAGATACTCATTAGTGTTATTGTATAATAATACACATATTTTTGGGATTTTGGAGTTTTTTGTTTTGAAATCTCCTTGGGAAAAGGAAGCCTGTTTCCTGCTTCTTCATTTCTCCCACAATTCTGAATACAGTGATAAGCACTTAATTAGCTCTTAATAAGTACCTGCTATGGAGTAATTATATGAAAAGAAAGTAAATTATTCTCCTTAATTTTATTCTTGTCTGTCACTGCATAAAAGCTGTACATGCCTTAGAAGCATTGTCTGTTGTTGGAGAAACCTAGTTTTGATATCAGGTACAACTAGGTTTTCATACCTTATCATCCCTTAAATACCTATGGGCTTTGGTTAAATATTATGATACTCAGTTTTGTTACCTGTGAATGGGAAAAATAATTCCTGAATTATAGAGTAGTTATGATAATTACATGAGTTAATGAGCAACCACTAGAATACTTTATAACATAGACCAGACTTTTCATCTTCCTTCTATTCCACTCCTAAATAATCTATGTGAAAGACCGATTTTAACTTTAACTCCCACATTTTTAAGGTGTATAGTTGTGGACAAACGACTTCTCCACATTTAGTTTTCTGTAAAATGATATCAAGAGAGAGGATCAGGGATTCCCATTGTGGATCAGTGGGTTAAGAACGTGATTAAAATCCATGCGGATGAGGGTTCCATCACTGGTCTCGTTCAGTGGATTAAGGATCTGGTGTTGCCACAAGTTGTGGTGTAGGTTGCAGATATGACTTGGATCTCACATTGCTCTGGTTGTGGCATAGGTCAGCAGCTGCACCTCTTATTCGACCCCTAGCCTGGAAACTTCCATATGTTGTAGGTGCGGACCTAAAAAGAAAAAAGGGGTGTGGGGGTAGACATCAAACATAATAGTTAATTAAAATGGATTTTTTTTTTCTTTTTATGGCCACACCTATGGCATATGGAAGTTCCCAGGCCAAGGGTCCAATCAGAGCTGTAACCATGGCAACACAAGATCTGAGTCACATCTGTGACCTGTGCTGCAGCTTGCAGCAATGCTGGATCCTTAACCCACTGAGCAAGGCCAGGGATCAAACCCATATCTTCATGGATACCACATCAGGCTCTTAACCTGCTGAGCCACAACGGGAACTCTGAGAATGGATTTTTAAAGTTGCAAATCCCCGTACAAATGAAAGATGTTTACTACCCTCCATATTTTACTGACCATGATGGGAGCCCAAGAAAGGAGATTGTGTTTTTAATTTTCCAGAGTAGAAGAAACTTGCCAAATGAGTTTAAATATTTTCTAGCCTAACTCTCTTCTGGGAGACCTAGCCTCCAAGTAGAGTATTATCCTTTACTTCTTGTTCACAGTGTCTAATTATGATGGGGTTCTCATTGTGAAAATATATGTTCTTTAATAGGGATGTTACATATAATATTTGCAGTTGTTTATGGCAAATACCAGTCTTTATTCGCTACTCAATATACTTTCAATCTATTGACATAATTCTTTTTCTCTCCTTATCATAGCTTCTAAAAATGATTTTTACAGTAAAAATTACTTTTGATTATACTAATAAACATATTATCAGAGCTAATAGACATCAAACATGTTACAAAATACATACATTTGTAAGCTTTAACTTCAAGATTAGAACCAGCAATGCTCAGAACAGTTATTTGTGACAAACATGAAAAGAAGATGGATACATAATGCACATTTCCCTAAGGCATTACAGGGGAGATTTGTATATGGTGCAAATGCAATGTTACTATTAGGCTTCTCTCTTTTTGACCTCAAATGGCAACATGAATATTTGGCTTCCATTCATTGAACCTCCAGAACTTCCTTAGCAAGATTTATCTTTTCACATGAGGGCATTAATCAAGACAAATTCCATCACAACTGTTGCCACACATTTCTTGCCATGTGCTATGTATTTAGTTTACCCAGAGCCTACTTCAAAGGACTATAATTTCAGCATTTCATCACTTCAGCATTTCATCTGTCATTCTGGCAATATTTGATGCCTCTTTTATCCTTCAGTTCCCCCCCCACATAAACTATTAATATATATGAAAATGCATGTCTCTCTCTTAGACTCTCATTACCATCTTGCCTGCACTGCTAGTTTTGCATGCATCTTGCAGTAAATTCAGTGTGGATGGTCTAAGTAAGTTATGGAAAAGTGAAATGTGATTAGACAGATTCATAAAATGTTGTCATGTTGTACACTAGTGAATATATATTTCTTTCTCCTTCTACACCCACACACAGGGCAGTGTTTGCATACATGGTCTATGAGAGAAGTCTTGGCCATACATAAATAAGTTGATAAAGTCCAGGAATCATATAGCACTTACCAGACATTGAGTTGCAGCTCATGAATCAGGTAGAGCTAACTATAAATAAATGGCCATGGGCTCATTACTGTACTGGTTATGGGCCTTTTCCAGTGATTGGTTTTTAATCTAAAAATAAGGACCAGTGGGCTGTCTCAAATATTTCATGTCAAGGGAGTAAATGTCCATAATCAGTTTCTTCCTTTTTTTCCTTCTTGAATCAGGATTCATTGTTAATACATAATGGTTAGGAAAAATGGCTTCAGTATTTCTGGGTTGTAAATTCATCCTAGATGCCAGAGCACAAATCCTTTCATGCCCCTGAATTAATGACTTATCATTTGTCTGTTCCTGTTTCCTAATTTTCTGAAACGAATTAACCTAATATCAGCTAGTTTGTTGATTGGCTTACTTTCTGGTCACTCATTACACTTTCCAAGATTCTTAACTTCTGCTTTCTTGGGCAGTATATAAGAACTCTTTTGGTTGCACGTGACAAATGCAATTTGAAAAGGTTTAAACAGAGAACTGATTTAAAAAAAATTCTCCCAGTATTTTATTATAAACCTTCAAACATACAGAAACATTGAAAAGTTTTATTGTGAATACTCATATATACACCTCCAGATTCTGCAGTTAACATTTACTATACTTGCTTTAACACTTATCTTTCCATTTATACCTCTTTCTGTCCATAAGTCCATCTGATTTTTGGTGGCTTTCAAACTAATTTGCATGGTCAGAGATCTTTCCCCCAAATACTTCAGTGTGTATACCTTTAACTAGAGTTCACTTCTTTGTAAAATTTCGAAACAGTAAGATGTAAAAGTCCTAAATGTATCATAAGTTTCAGTAAATGAATATACTTGTGCAGTCCATACTCAGGATGCAGAACACTACCATCATTCAGTCTCCTCGCTCTTCCTGGTAAATACTCATTGTTTTGATTATTTTCCAACCATACCTTAGCTATGAGTGTTCTAGACTTCGTGTCAACAGAAGCATACAGTACATACACTTTTCTATGTAGGTTTCCTTCACTCAACATAGTTTTGAAGTTTCCGTGTTGTGACATTTATCAGCAGTTTAGTTTAAAACATTCCCCCCATCCCGTATCTCCGGTATATGGAAAGTCCTGGTCCTGGGATTGAACCCACGCCACAACATGACCCAAGCCACTGCAATGACAACACTGGATCCTTAGCCTGTTGCACCACAAGAGAACTCCCAGAAACCGAGAACAGGTTAACTTACTTGCTTCCTTCATCTGATGGCACGCCAACCAAGAACAGGGCTTTGGAGAGCAGTCACCTGATATTCTTTTTCATAAAGGAGAATCTTACTTATTCCTCTTGAAATTTACCATTACTGGGTTGTGCCAGGTCTTCCAGTGGTACTCCAGAGCTTTTTCCTAGGATACCTAGGGTGGCTAAGCCCTTTTTATGAGAACTTTCAGATAGAGAAAATAGCAATAGGAGAAAGATTTTCCTTCCAGGGGAGGAAGCAAACCATTTTTTCTTGTTCTAATAAAGCCATTGTTGGGACTGAATTAGATAAGCTATTAGGCGTGGTCTGTAGGGGACTAAAAGTAGGACTCTTTCTCCCCTTTTTAGAATGATATAACCAAAATTCTTTAAGACGTTTCAGTTCCACAAGACTATGTGTTTAAACATAGTTTACCCCTTTAGGATTGCATTTACTACTTACTTTGTTTTCAAAATGAGTTCTAAAAATACTTCGATGAAAACAATAATTTTGGTGGCTGATATGCTTTTATATTCCCTATTACTCTCTTTCCTTTCACATACTATTTTCAGGTTCTGTCACAGTTTATCTGGTTTATGATGACAGATTGATAGATAGAGAATGGGCCACTTGCATTTCTTCCTAAGGTTCAGTATCCTTTGTCAACACAGAGAAGACCTCTGCCTTCTTCTTATAGCTACTGATATTATGATGTCACTAACAAATGTCCTTTCATTGTCTTTTGGTCAGGAGTCACCATTTATCTCCTCAGCCAGGGAATCCTTCTAGTATGGATAGCTCTTCATAGAATTGATTTTGTACCCACCCTTCAACCTACAGCTGCTTCACATTTAGACTTTATGTCTGAGACCAGATGGTCTCAGATGTGATTTGCTTCATCTTAAGTTTCCTTATGTCGCTGGGGTCTTTATGTTAATCTGAGTAGGAATTCAGATATATCTAGGGAATGTCTAAGGAACTGGTAGGGCAGCCTGCCAGAAGACTGGATGGGCCGGTTTGTATGAGATTTCCTTTTTGTTTCATTCTTTCTTTCTTTCCTTTTTTTTTGGGGGGGGGACTGGAAAGGAATGAAGAGGTATGCATTTGAGGTAGAAGCCTAGGGAATGAGAGAATAAGGATTTCAGCACAAGGTCTTTTTCGTTAAGATTGATCTCTAGGCCTGGACTCTGATATTTGTCTAAGCATTTTGGAGAAAAAGAGGAAGAGGGGGAGAGAGAAAAATAATTGAGTTTTAAAAATGACTTACCATAGAATGATACCAAATTCACATGGCTTTGATGTACTTTCATCTCTTTACTTACTATTTCCTAGGGACACATGCTTTGCATAATTATAGATGTTTGGGAACATTGCTGTAGAGTGGACTTGTATTATGGGCAACTTCTGATTTTTTTTTTTTAGGAGATAAGCTATATGTGCTCCAAGAAATATTCTCTAATTTCTGGGAATGTTTGTTGAGGCAAACCACATATCTTAGATCTTCACATAACTGGGGTTTTGGGGGAAAAGAGATTATTTTGTTCTTTTCCCACTGACATGAGTTAGGGCCATTGTATTTATCATCCACCTAAATTCTTTCCTTTGGGGTGGAACTATTAATAAATAACTGATGGTATCAGTACACTCCATAGTTTCATGGGCTTTATCCAGTTTGAGGTATTTAATTCCACTCACTAGAAGTGCTTGATTTGTTTCACAAACAAATCTGTACTAACCCATCTCATAGCAGCTCTTTTCCAACACATTCTTGGGTTCTAATTTAGTCAGCCCATTAAGTAAGTCACATTTGCAGCCTGACCACTGTTTTAAAATCTTAGCAATGTCATATTCATTATTTATTTACTATGGAAGCTCCAAGTAGAACATGATATTTTTTCTGTGGTTGCCTGGAGTTTGTGTTTGGACACACTGAACTGGTTTCTACTTCATTGGCTGTGACTTGCATTTATGGGATTTTTTTTTTTTTTGGTCAAATATTCCAAGATTTATATAAACACAGCCAAGACAAAGCCTTCCTTTCTTGAAGGACATCCTCTAGGAATAGTAATATTTATGCTTTAGCTTATTCCCCTCTCTTCTGTGGTAGTATGCTGACAGCCATGAGAAATGTGTTTTCTTTAGAAGGATCAGATGTCATTCTTCTCAAGTCATCAGAACCACCTCCTGCAGAACTTTGGCTAGTTTGCTTACCTTGAATTTCCCATTGATATTTCATTTAACTATAACTAGGTCAAGAAAAGCTGACTGGGTCTAGACAGGATTTCATTTTTCCCTTCCCTTGGCATGCCTACTTTAAAAATTTTTATTAACAGGTATTTCCAAGTCTTCTCCTGTCTCTTCAAACCCAAGATCATGTGTCCTTTAAGAGATGTAAAAATAAATAGGAAAAAAATACATTTTGTGAAGCCTGGAAGTCATTCAAACACAGAGAGCTTGACGCAAGAAACCGAAAACCAGTCTTCCTATATTCAGCGATTTTCTCTTATGATAAAATGTGGCTTCCTGTTTATAAGACTAATCCGAGTGCATGAAAGTCAATTTATCAGAGGGCTCTTGCCAAACTGTGTTTTGGGTGATGCAAGTTCAAGTGATTAAAAGATATTGTCATGGAATACTTAGTTAAATACAGCACTAGAATATTGAAATATTCTTTGGTGAGATATATTTGAACATACTATTCCTACAGAAACATGCATCATTCTAGCAGAACTTAATAGATACTTAAGATAGTAACACTTTTTTTTATTCATCATCTTATTTATTTATTTATTTTCAGGGCCACACCTGGAGCATATAAGAGTTTCCAGACTAGGGGTCAAATCAGAGCTGCAGCTGCAGGCCTACATCACAGCCACAGCAATGACCAATCTTTAACCCACTGAGCAAGGCCAGGGATCAAACTGCATTCTTATGGATACTAGTCAGGTCTGTAACCTGCTGAGCCACAATAAGAACTCCTATAATTTTATTTTTAAACACAGCAAACACTAATTTTTCTCAGTTCATTGCTTAATATGTTGAATAATCAAACTTTTGCAAGAGCAACTTATTATGCATGACAAATGCAAGTTTTGGAAGGAGATTCTTTTTTTTTTGTCTTTTTGCCTTTTCTAGGGCTGTACTCATGGCATATGGAGGTTCCCAGGCTAGGGGTTTAATCAGAGCTGTAGCCGTCAGCCACAGCCACAGCCACAGCCACAGCAACATGGGATCCGAGCCGCGTCTGCAACCCACAGCACAGCTCACGGCAATGCTGGATCCTTAACCCACTGAGCAAGGCCAGGGATCGAACCCGCAACCTCATGGTTCCTAGTTGGATTTGTTAACCATTGAGCCATGACAGGAACTCCAAGCATGGACCTTCTGTTAGTATCTGCAAGATCCCTTTAAATTTTAAATATAAATTTTATATCTCAAGCTCTGGGAAGGTTTCATTTATCACTGTTTTGGTACTCTGTTTTTTTATATTCTCTCTAGTATTCCTATTAGTCACTTGTTTGACTTCTTAGATTGATTCTCTCTGTATACTTTTAAATCTCTCTCTCTCATTCTTTTATTCCGCATTCTGGAAGACTTCCTCAGCTTTATCTTTAAACTTCTGATTGAATTTTTAATTTTTTAAATAATACTTACATTTTTAAGAGTTTTATCTTTTCTCATTTTTCTTTTTTTTTCTTTGCCTTGTCTTCTTTCATTGATCATGTCATCTTGAACATTTCTGAATATATCTGCGATAGACTTAAACATTTTAAAAATGTTTTTAAAAAGTCATTTTTTAAAAAGTCAGTTGCTTCCAGGTTTAGTTTTTCTATTTGTTTACTTTGGCCTCTTTTTTTTTTTTTTCTTGCAGTTAGTTTTCTTCAGTCAGTTTCCTCTAATTTCTGAGTATCTGTTTATGTATTAGAATGAGAAAATAGGTGGGTCCTTTGTGGGCTCTGTGCACACATAGGGAATACTTGTCAGTCAGCAGACTTAGCTTTCATGTGAGTGGGTGGGAAGCTTATTGCCCTGTATGAAGTTGCAAGAGAAGAGTGAGGGGATGATCATTCATGTATACAAACTTTTTTTTAACCAATTTTTTTCTGCCTATTTCCAAGTTCCATACACTCATTTACTGATTTGTTATATCACAGTAACCCCAGGATTCTACTTCCTCCACCATTGAAATCCTCTCCACAGATATTTCTAGTTTGCAGCTTTCTCCTTTCTGTTTCACTTAGTGACATTGTTTTATCTCTGTCTTAGGTATTTGTTGAAATGCGCCACCTCCGAACATGTTATTTTTTCTGTTATAGATTTATATCTCTGTTATTCCTTCAACATAATTTTAATAGATTCTAGAGAGGGAGGAGGAAAAAACATGTAATCTCAGTGGGATACTTTCAACCAGAAGTTTTCTACAAACGTTACTTTTCAAAAAAGAAAAATCCTGATAGCTTTGTATACTCTGTTCAGGAGGAATAGCCATTCTTCTTTAACTGGTAAAGGAATCCTTTTTATGTGGTAACATCTATATTTACTGTATATTCACATCTTTTCAGCAAAATGCTCTTGACAACAAAGATATTGTTTATGATTTAGTATCTACTGGGCTAGGAATAAAATAGTCATATTGGTATACTAATATACTATCCAGATGTCACTATACTGTGGAGTATGGTAGGACTGTTACATTACCTTCTCCCAGCTGTCCTGGGATTATCTGATATATGGGACAGGAGCTCTTACTATACATGTATATAAATATGCTTAATTAACATAGACAGATTTCTTGTCAGTGGTTGGTATATTAATCTGGCAAATCCTCCTTCTCGCATTCTGCCAAATTTTTGATTCTTTGAAAGTCTGCCAGTATAGTTCTTAATGGCTCTAAATATGGGGAACCTTTCATTTAGACTTCCTTGAAACAGTGGCCTGTCTTCTTCTTGCTGTTATTATAAGTCTTTGGGCATGTTCTAATTCTTGTTCTTCATTGTTCAGAACCCTAGAACATCACTCCCTTCCTCAGTGGGTAGATTTGCCAGGTTTACTCCAAATTCAGCTCATATTTTATTGAGCTTTCTTTGAATTCTCCAGGGAATATGGTTTACATGTCTTCACTTCTTTTCTTCTCTGTGCTGTAAATACCTCTAGTTTTGTGTTTTCACCATTTGTCAAAGTATCTCTTTAGACTCCTTCTGAGAGTTTTCACACACAAAACTATGTCACTTTCCCCAGTGCCTGGTGAAGAGATATTTTCTTTGTTGTTTATGGTAGTCTTTTAAAAATACAGATTAGATAAACAAGAAGGGACCTTAGAAACCGTTTGGATTTTCACTTTCAGCAATCCTAGATCATTTTGGGGGGCATCAAGATGCAGGATTAGTAATATTTTTAGAAATCTAAAGTGTGTAATTCCATTAATTTTATATGTATTCATTCAAGAATATACATTGACTCCTTCTATTGAATCTTTATATAATAAGAAGTATTACAGTAGTCAAAGAACATATGGATTCTATGTGGGTATTAAACAAACAGATGTAAAATTGCACAAGAGTATTAGGCAGAGAGAGTGATGTGAGAATTTATCATGGTCTTGGAGGTTAGGGTGAGTCTATTAGGAAGTAATTTTTGATTATGGGAGGAATGCTATGATTATATTTGCATTTAAAATGATTATTCAGATTGCCTGTATTGGTTGGGAGGCCAGAAAGGGTGAGAAGAATAGTCCAGTTGAGATGTGATAGTTTGGATTAGGATGGCAACACTGGGAATGGAGAGAAGGGGAAGAATGTTGAGAGTTATTTAGAAGGTAAAATCAGCAAATCCTGATGATTTGTTAAATGGTGTTAAAGTGGAAGAGAAAGAATGGTGTCAAGGTTAATTTTAAGGCTTGAGCAGATAGCTGGGTGATGGTGCCATTCACTGGGGTGGATAACACTGGATGAGGGCGAAGTTTGGTAGGGAGAAAGAAGATCATGTGTTGGATTCTGGACATACTAAATTTGAAGAACTATTTTAACATCTGAGTGGAAATACTGTATAGACATTTAATTATAAATAGACAACTAAAGCTGTGGTTTTGGTCAGGCCTCTCATTAACTATTTGGAAAAGTTACCTAAAGGTTGAGGGAATTTTCCTAGGTCACACTACCTAGGGAGTGACAGAGCTGGGATTAGCTTAATTTACAGCAGCAAGTGTTCTGGTACAACCTCCATAATTCACTATGCACAGATACTGCTTTACACACCTTTCTCTAATTTGTAGTCTCTCATGGTCTATGCTTTTATTCCCTCTTTTTATTCTCAAAGCCAAAAATTCATTTTTTTAAAATAAAAAATAGAGTTGATCTTTTTAGAGAAGTTTTGGAGTCAAAGAAAAACCTAGCAGAAACTACACAGAGTTTCCATGTATTCCCTGCCTCCAGACATTCACAACCTCCTCCACTCTCAACATCTTTCACCACACTGGTACTGTACATTTTACAGTTGAAGAACTTGCATAGACCCAACATTATCATCCAAGGTAAATGCTTTCCATTAGGCTTCACACTTTGCATTGTACATCCTGTGGGTTTGGACATATGTGTTATGACATGTATCCACCATTATAGCATCATAAAGAAGTATTTCACTGCTCTAATATTCTTCTGTGCTTCACCTATTCATCTCTCTTTCCCTTAATCCCTGGCAGCCACTGATGTTTTTAGTATAATTTTACCTTTTCCAGGATGTCCTATAGCTTGCATCATAAAGTATGTAGCCTTTTCAGATTGCCTTCTTTCACTTAGTAATATGCTTTTAAGGTTCTTCCATGTCTTTTCATGGCTTGATAGATAGTTTCTTTTCAGCACTGAATGATATTACGTTGTCTGGATGTACCACAGTTGATTTATCCATTCATCTGCTGAAGGACATCTTACTTGCTTCCAAGTTTTGGCAGTTAGAATAAGCTGCTATAATCATCCAAGTGAAGATTTTTGTGGACAGAAATTTTCATGTCCTGTGGGTAAATGCCAAAGAACATGATTCCCAGATGGAATTATAAGAGTATGTTTAGTTTTGTAAGAAACTGCCAAATTATCTTTCATAGTGACTGTACCGTTTTACATTTCCACTAGCAGTAAATGAGTTTCTGTTTCTCCACATGCACCCCTCTTGGTTTTGTCAGTGTTCTGGCCATTCTCATAGGCATATAGTGGTATCCCACTGTTGTTTTAGTTATTGTTTGTCTAATGACATATGATGATGATCTTTTCATATGCTTATTTGCCATCTGTATCATCTCCTTTGGTGAATTAACTGGTAAGGTTTTTGGTTTATGTTTTAATCAGGTTGTTTGTTTTCATATTGTTGAGTTTTAAGAGTTCTTTGTATACTTTGGATAATAGTTCTTTATTAGATATGTCTTTTGTAAATATTTCTCCCAGTTTGTGGCTTGTCTCCTCATTCCTTTTGATGTCTTTCACATCAAGGTTTATTTTTGATATAAAGTTTTATGCTCTGTGCTGTCTGTCTGTGTGGTGAAAAATACTTCTAGAATTTGGAAATTCATGTTGAGAGGTGAAGGAGCTTTTGTGAATTCTGTTGTACTTTAGAGTGACATTCCAAACTTGATGTCTTAGCTTACTCTTGAAGGCTCACATTATACATGTCAGTACGTATCTCCTTGAAGGGAGTTCTATGCTCTTGACATTGGGCAGGTGTGGAGTTTTGGCCTTAAAGTGAAAGCTAAATATTGTGTGGATTCTGTGTCTCTTATTGGAGGGAATGCAAAATTACTCCCACAAAAATTGAAATCTGCTGCGATAATGTAAGAAATGATGTGTCTATTGGAAAGTACATGTGATGAGTAAAGAGATCTGATTTCTAGTGTGAATGGCAACATGTGAAAGCTGGTAATTTTGGTTTAGTAAGTCTTACAAAAGCCTATTTCATTATCTGTAAAGTTGGAATAATAAAACCTAATATTAATAATAATATTAATTAGTAATTAGGTTATTCTGTGTCTTTTCTTGGCTTGATAGGGCTTGTCTTGTGTGTGTGTGTGTGTGTGTGTGTGTGTGTGTGTGTGTGTGTCTTTTTAGGGCCGCACCCAAGGCATATGGAGATTCCTAGGCTAGGGGTCGAATCAGAACTACAGCTGCCAGCCTACGGAACAGCCGCAACAACGCCAGATCCAAGCAGTGACTGAACCCACAACATAATGATTCCTAGTCGGATTCGTTAACCGCTGCACCACAACGGGAACTCCAGCTCGTGTCTTTTTAACATTGAATAATATTGATTAATAATACTACTAGTGATTACTATTGTGATGATTAATTTTGTGTGTCCACTTGGCTAGGCCATGGTACCCAGTTTTTGGTCAAATACCATTGCATATGTTGCTCTAAAAGTGTTTTTAGATGTGATAACTGTTTAAAATCAATAGACTTTGAATGAAGCAGAGTACCCTCCGTAGTGTGGTTGGGCTTTATCTAGTCAGTTGAAAGCCTTAAGAGAAAAGATTGAGGTCCCCAAAAGAAGAATGAATTCTGCCTCCACATTTCCTTTAGATTTTAGACTGCACCATCAACTCTTTTGTGGATCTCTAGTCTGCTGGCCTACCCTGCAGATTTTGGACTTGCCATTCTCCATCACTGGGTGAGCCAGTTCCTTAAAAATAAATCAGTCAGTCAATCTGTCTCTCTGTCTTTCTCCCTCTGTCTCTCTCTCTCTTTCCCTCTGTCTCTCTCTCTTTCCCTCTGTCTCTCTCTCTCTCTCTCTCTCTCTCTCTCTCTCTCTCTCTCTCTCACACACACACACACAGTATTGTTTCTATTTCTCTGGAGAACTCTGATTAATAAAACTAATGTAACTGTCTGGACACAATGGGATAAAATCAGTTAATGAATATAACTGTGCTATATAAACTTTAGGGCACCACACTGAAATGTAAATGATGTAAAACCTGAGTATAAATGCAGAGGCTTTCCTGTATAAAGAAGTGATAATTTCCTTATTCTTTATATTTGTTTGCCATATTCCACTGTTAAAAATGGTTATAAGGTTAAAGAACAGATATGGAAGCAAAAAATGAGCTCTGGAGGGTCAGTGAAGTGTTGAAATAAGGGTCAGTGAATGAGGATTGGTTGTAATGTGTTAGATCTCAGCAATTTAAAGAAGAGGGACAGTTAGTTATGAGTACAAGGATGGGGCTGAAATAAAAGTTTCTGGATTTGATCATTAAGAGGTAGCAGATGACCTTTCATGGAACAAGATTAGTAGTAGTGGATATCCACTTGTATGGGCAAATCCAAGGTCATACTGGGTTTTCAGGAAGTATACTCTAGAAAAAGAGTAAACCCTAGGACTCATACCCTGTAGAGTTATTTAGAAACATTTACTTTTAGAAGATATACATCATCAAATGGCCAGGACAGTAAATTAATTCTTCCGGGTAGTGATTCTATTTGTGAGTTTAAGAGTGGAAAAAGTATTTTAATTTACTACTTCTTTGCTCAGATCTCTCTTCAAATTGTGTGGGACAGTTCTTAATAAAGAAGTTAAATACAGAGAGATAAGAACTTTCCTTAATATACTATGCACATTTGATGCTATCAAGGTTGGCACCTTTCCCAGATCAAAAGCTGCTGTTAGCTCACTGTTTCTTTAGCCAACATATTTTTGTTCAGAGTATCTACTATGCACTGATATGCAAGAGAAATATCAATTCCTAATAAAATATACCCAAAATTATCTAGTGTGTTATATCTAAGATCATCTCAAGAATATGAAGTTTAATGGAATTCAAATAATGTACTAAATAAATGTCCCCTTTTTGCCGTAATCTCATGACCATATTTATTTTTAATTGCTGGAATAAATTACTTCCATTCAGATGATTTTAGGTAGATCCATCCAGAGTTGATTCCTTGATGTAACTGCTGATGTGCAAACAGCAAGAGGCTGAATGCATGCATAATCAATAATGCATCTAGAGGCTCTCAGCTGAGTTCAGTCAGAGTATGTATTAGACCTGACTTTCAGTATTTCATCTCTCTAGCTAATTATTCAAACAATCCAGGGAAGCTTGGTTGCAGTAACAGACCTTCCTTTGAGCAATAAAGGAGGAAGAAATTATCTCCAGAGGGATAAAGGATATTTTTCTGCAGTGGCTCCATACATATTTCAACCTAGGTCTCAATGATTGTGCACAACTAGAACATGTTTCAGAGTGCTTTATTCAACATTCATTTAAAAATGTTTATTAAGTACTTTAGATGTCAGGTATTGTTGGGGCTAGAAGAAAAGTTCTCTACTGTTTGTCCTCTCCCATATTGTGTAGTGGGAGAAGGCAGAAAATAAACCAATAAATAAATAAGATACTTTGTAGCTAGTATATACAAGTCCTAAAAATGAAATTGTTATTTTAATGTGAGGAGTGAGATTGGCAAGACTAATTATATAGGGTAGTCAGGGAAAAGCCTTTTCGAGGAAGTTACTTTAAGCTAAAGATTTGGAAGAAGAGATTTCTAAGACAAAGGGAACGATAAACCAAAGATTTTGAAGTAGGATTTTGTTTTTTTTTTTTTGGTCTTTTTTTTTCTGTCTCTTTAGGGCCACACCGGCAGCATATGGGGGTTCTCAGGCTAGGGGTCCAGTTGGAGCTGTGGCCTCTGGCCTGCACCGCAGCCACAGCAACATCAGATCTGAGCCACGTGTGTGACCTACACCACAGCTCACAGCAAGTCCAGATCCTTAACCCACTGAGCAAGGCCAGGGATCGAACCTGCATCCTCTTAGATACTAGTCAGATTCATTTCCACTGAGTCATGACGGGAACTCCAGAAGCAGGATTTAGTATGCTGAAGAAACAGAAAGCAAGTCTGCTTGGTCAGAGTGCAGAGATTAAGGGTAAGAATGACACGAGGGAAGAACGTACAGGGTTTTGAAGACTCTGGGAATTTAGATTTTATTCTAACTATTTGGAAGCCACTGGAATGTTTTGAGTTTGGAGTTAACATGGTATGCTTTTGCTTTCTCCTTCCATTTTCTTCTTGCACTTGTTAAAGCACCTACCACTAAACTTTTCCATGAGTTTTCTGAATCAATATTTAAAATAATATGCTTTGGATAGTTCCTATCTGTTCAAGTAGCACTATTCTATGAAGTGGTAGTAATAGTATCGTTACTGTTTTTTTCTAAATTGCTTAACTTACCTAACATTTTTGGTTTAATGTCATATGAATTGTGATACCATAACATCTCATAAAGTGAAATCGAGTTGGTTCCATTATATTGGAGTTTGCGAACTCATACTGTATGTCACATTCAGTCCATAGACATGTTTTCTTTTTTTTTTTTTTGTTTTTTTGGGGGGTTCATTTGGAATTTACAAATTGGGAAACTTAACATAAAGATATGGAGTAATGGGATAAGCTTATTTGTAAATACCCAGTGGCTCAATTTTGAAAATAATGTTAGAGAAAGAACGTATAAGAAGGGACTTAAATCAAACTAAAAGACAGAGAGAGGGAAAGCAGGTTTTACAAAGCTGAAGATGAAAGTCTGGAGACCAGCATTTAGTGTTTGGGAAACTGTCATATTACATAGTGCTAGAGGAATTTAATAGTTATATATAATGAACTCATGTTGTAGGTATTCAGATCCCAGATTTAGTGCTTTTTTAGGTGTATGACCTTGGACAAGTTACTTAATTTTTGTTAAGTAACTTATCTGTAAAATGGGCTTAATAAGTACCTTTTTCATAGGGATGCTATGAGAATTAAGTTATTAATACCTGTGAAGCATTAGAACAGTGTCTGTTACTTAGTAACATTCAGTAACTATTAGCTATTGTTATTATCATCCTCACTTTACAGATGAAAAAAAAATGACATTCAGACAACTAACTGACATCATAGAAGTTACCCAGCAAGTTAATGGAAGAGTCGGATCCTAAGACCAAATCTTTTAAGGAGCTCTGTTGGAGATAAGTGTTTCAAGAGTAATTTGGATAATTTGCCTTGGGTAAATTAAAAAAAAATTAAAAATCTACCTGTTTAGCCCAAAGTTTTTTTTTTTTTTGCTTTTATTTGGGCCGCACCCACAGCATATGGAGGTTTCCAGGCTAGGGGTCTAACTGGAGCTGTAGCTGCCAGCCTTCGCCACAGCCACAGCAACACGGGATCTGAGCCGCGTCTGCAACCTACACCACAGCTCACGGCAACGCTGGATCCTTAACCCACTGAGCAAGGCCAGGGATCAAAACCTCATGGTTTCTAGTCATATTCATTAACCACTGAGCCACGATGGGAACTCCAGCCCAAAGTTTTATCTACACTGATTGTTATCATTTCTTTTTGAATTTCAAGAAATTTTAGTTTAACATTCTTAAAAATTCATAAAGGCCCCCCCCCAAAGAGCTTTTGTTTATGTGGGTTATATTTATCAGTGTTTACCATATTAGAAATTAAATCAGGCCAATTTAAGAACATTTTCTCATTAATTCATTTGAAAAAACCGAGTGTCTCTGTTATAAGCTATTATAAATAACGTATTTTAATGAAAAATAATTATTTTCAAAAACAAAAATATTTAGTGAGAAAGTGAAATTATTTTATATTTTTGCAAACCTCTCATGTCTAGCACAACGACAGCTGGATTCTCATCATCTGCTTCTGCATTCAATCTGTTGCAATATTACTCTGGAAAACTCCAATGTAAATGCATTTCCTTATTTACACGAAGGTGATTTTGACTTGACAGACTCTCTCATAGTATTACGGACCCCAGAAGTCCTCAGTTCATACTCTGAGAATCACTGATCTAGATAAAATTAGGAATTAAAGATGAGAAAGAGAAATCCTGCCCAAGTCCCAAAACATACTTTAGAGGTGGAAACTCAATGGCCAAGAGCAAACCTTTCCGGGGAACAAACACTAAAATCAAACATTTGTTGCCTTGCATAGGATTAATGACTCCAGTTATATGCCTTTACAACAGGTGCCCACAGCCACCCCCAAAATATTCATTGTTTTATCTAATTATGAAATACTGTCTCTCTAACCTTTCTCCCCCAATTGTGTGTCTGCAAGAGTTAACTTAAATAGAGGTGGTGCTCAGTTGCTCAAAAGTAAATTAATGAGTAAAAGCATGTTCTTTGAATTCATAGGAAAATGAGAAATATTCTGTGTGCTCACCTCTCTTCCTTCCTGTCCTTCCAAGCTCCTTGGCCCTCCTGAGTATTGTATTAGTTTGTTTTTTGATGGGAGTAGGGTAATTCCAGTGGTTCTTCGCTGCAGTTGATGGGGATAGATGGGTTATTTGAAGGATAATTTCTACCCAGTTGTCTGTAAAGAATTCATTTCTCTCCTTACCCATTAGAGCCTTTAACAGTGGTTGTCACATAGACAGAATTTAGAGAAAGGAGATTATTTATAATCAATCCAGCAAAGTACTGATATTTTAGGTTGGTACATGGAAAAAAACTGAATGAACCTTTTCTGTAATGGGGTTTATTCTGATGAAGTCTGAGTATTTTTGGACTCTTCAACAAGCCGGATACTTCATTTCTTCAGGCAAAGCTTGGAGTCCCACATCCTCTGTGAGAGCTATCTGTAATGCATTCATTTACTTATTTGACACTTGTTATTTAGTTTCTGTGCCAGACATAATGGCAGATACTGGTAATTTAAAGACAAATCTTCAAAACTTATGTATTTGGGAAGTTTAGGAGTTAGGTACATAAGTAAATTATTTAAATATATGTGAAAAACACTGTAATAGAGATGTGGACATAGTGCTTTGGGAGATGAGCAAGGGGAGACTGATTCTATCTGAATGAGTTGTGAAAAAGTACTCACTGGAGCTGGGTTCTGATAGGAAGTACAGTGATTCCAGGCAAGTGAGGGAAGGGCATTATTAACAAAATGAACAGCAGGGGTAGAGGCTTGGAGCTGTGAAAAAGCATGAGATGTGCAGGGAATGATGATAAGTTCCATGAGACTAGAATGTAGAGTGCACATGAATGGAAGCTAGGGAAGGCTGGAAAGAAAGGCTGTGATCATACTATAACAGGTCCCAGGGGCTGAAAAAAGGAGGTTTACACTTTATCCCTTCAACTACAAGAAACCCTCAGAGGGCTGCTTTCTGTTGAGATGTGTATTTTAGAAAGATTTCTCTGGTGTTGAATGGTCAGGAAGATGAATGAGTTAGGGAGTGGAAACTGTGGTCCAACTGAGATAAGATGTTTTCTGTCACTAAGATAATCATTGTGTGAATAGAGGGAGGCAATGGAGACAGAATTGGAAGGTATTTAGAAACTGTAATCAACCATCATTGAGTTTGGATGTGGAGAATGAGAGTGTCAGCCTTAAGGACAGTTTGTAGGAAATTGAACTGATGAGTTAAAATTACAATGATTACTAACCAGATATAGAAAGCTGGAACAATGTAGGAGGTGGTAGAAATGATGATAATTGGTTTTAAACATGTTGAATTTTACTGACCTGTTGTTTATCTTGGTGACACTTGGAAATATGGACCTCAAAAAATGTTTGGAAGAAAATTGTGTTTTCCTTCTAGAAATTTCTGTAACATACTCAGTCTATACTACATATGAAGTTGATGACAAACCTTTTGCTGTCATTTCTTGGATGTCTTATATCTTCAACTATAAATAAAATTTTCAAAGGTTTCCAAATATCTCGGGTTTTCAGTAGAAAGCTTTTAAAAGACAGGGATGAAGGACTCTACCTCTATTATTAGCCCACACTACCTAATACAGAGGTAGGCACAAATTAGGAAAAATAAAAGCCTAAAGGCTTTAAGGTCCAAAGAGAGAATCAGAGACTGAAGGCAATAAAGAATATTTTAGAAAACTGAGCAATTAAAGATTTCTAGGGAATTTATAAAAAGAAAGAAAATCCTTCATAAAGCTCTTTAGTAAGAAGTGGGAAGAAAAATTGAATCCAGAAGATAGAGGAAAGATAAAGAATATAAACAATAATGGTCTTTTATTTTTGGTAATAATACTGACAGGAAGAACAGTGGTTGCTAGAAGGGAATTTTTTTTAAAGATAATTTAAAAAAATATAAAATATTTGTAATGTTACATAGAGGAAACCTAAATAAAAATGTCCCTGAGGGTTAATAAGGTGATTGAACTTGATGATTCCAGTAAAAAATCCTGATCTTTGTACTAAATCAACAAAAGTGTTTTACACTCCTTAAAGAGGATACTATTGACTCACTGAAGTGTAAATTCTTGCTGTATAGAGATAGGCATGCGGTAGCTATGTTGATGACTTTTCGAGTAAGTTATTTATTTATTTATTTATTTATTATTTATTTATTTTTTTTGTTTTTTTGCCTTTTATGTAGAGCCACACCCGCGGCATATGGAGGTTCCCAGGCTAGGGGTCTAACAGAAGCTGTAGCTGACGGCCTTCGCCACAGCCACAGCAACACGGGATCCGAGCCACGTCTGCAACCTACACCACAGCTCACGGCAACGCCAGATCCTTAACCCACTGAGCAAGATCAGGGATCGAACCCACAACCTCAAGGTTCTTAGTCAGATTCGTTAACCACTGAGCCACGAAGGGAACTCCTCAAGTAAGTTTTTATTTAATTTCAGGCTGTATGTTGTTTTCTTTCTTTCTCTTGTCCATGTATCATAACTACAACTGTAGCTCTTTTGTAAAAATCACTTTACTTTGTTACAGATTTTGATTTGCTTCAGAAACTTAAAAATCTAAGTCTAATTAGCTTTGGGTAACACAGTTTTTAGGTGGTTTGTATCTGATCCATATCATTTCTTTAACTGTTTAAATACTATTACTATTCAAGCAGAAATAGCTTAAGAGAACCTGCAAAATGAATGAGAGGGTGCCATATCTCCTTTAAACAAAACGTGTGCTGAGGCTTGTACCTGGGGAATGGCTAGTGAGATTAAAATCACTAACTCTTTCACCTCCCTTTGCTCTGTTAAGCATAAGTGGAGGAGGGGCTGGTACGCCTTTACCAGGAGAGCAGGGACCTTAATTGAGGGCAAGGAGAGCTGAGGCCCTGTTTCCCAATTACAGATGTTCCTTCCAACATCAGAGGTGCAAATTCAAATACATTGCAGTTTACTAGAGGGTAAAACTCACTTAAAGGAGCACTTCATTCAGAAAAATTTGACTTTTTCTTTAGCCAGACACCTAGCATTATATTTTATCCCTTAAGAATCTAAGAATCTGAATATAGAATTGCATCTTGCCATTTTTTTCCTTATTTGAATCTTTTTTGGTGTGTATATGTTTATATATATATCTATGTATATCTATATATCTGCGTATGAATCCACAGTTGCAGCATAGATGAGAGGTTCCTGATGACCAGCACTCTTCTAGTTGCCATCACATATATTACTTTTATAGCTTATGTCCTGCTATTTCAGTGAATAAGAAATATGATCACAGGGCAACTGGAGTTAATAACCAATTTTAGGAGGATATTGCTTTAAATGGTTTCTCAATTATGTTCCAATAGGTTCCTTGTGTTGATAAAATGAAAGCCTTCTCCACAGTACGGTTCACATTGTAAAGTAAAGTTGAAGTTTGAGGATTCTTGCTACATTTAACATTTAATAGTGCTCAGTTTTCCCTAGTCGTAATTTTGACATAGTGCTCCATGTTTCGTCTGTCATAGACAGATACACTCCTGTTTGGGCCTCTGGGCCAAATGAACTCGACCTACTAAATTTTTTGGCATACTGTTCAATTGTTCTTTTATTTAGTAGGTCATTATTAATTTAACAAATCTGGTTCTACTCCTTTTCACACATGGTGCCGAAGGTAGGAAGAATTCCTATAGTATTGATGGAGATTTTTTTGTCATGTGAATGCTACACAAGCAGTTCTGTGGCCAGAATTCTTGGTGGCCAAATATAAAGCCTTCTAATTAGAAGTATGTGATGCTATAATGAAAACATTATTGAACCAGCTGTACTGTGTGTACAGATTTTTTGTTTTTATTCATGTGTGTGCATCTATTACAAACATAGCACAAATAGAATATAAAAATACGTTAACACTCACAGCCAAACCTGTTAAATTTAGTTCAACAAATTGTATGAAACCCTCCATCTGTTTGCTACATTATCCTCACAATGATAATAGGCATGGCAGATTTGCTAGCTGAGTTTTATAGAGAGAACGGCTTGTTCGAAAAATATATAATAAGCTCCTCTAACTGAAACCAAACCAAACAGCATTATTTTCTTTTCTGTGGCTTTGAGTGTTTATGTTGTGATATTATATTTATACAGATGTTATTGTTGATCTGTTGTGCCAAAAGATGCCTTTGAAGCTCTTTATCAATAGTTATTGCCTTTGCCAGTATGAATATTCCAAAAGAGCAGACAAGTATGAAGAACAGATCTTTTGATTTCCTAAGTGATGGTCATGAGCTGTTTTCTGCCTTTTGTGTCTTTTTTTGTATTGTTTGCTCTTGGCATTGCAAATACAACATTTACGTTTTCAAATAGAGAAGGGCCACCTAGGTCTTTATCATGTAATAATTTGTAAATGGAGTAATACTCACTTTATAGGGTTATTGAGGATTGCTATAGACAAAGAAGTACTTAGCACGAATGCCGATTCCTTAGCCAGTGGAGAACTCCCGGCACTTTTAGTGGTAACGGGGAATTGTTGGGGACATCTCAGAAATTCCATGATGCATCTTGCTAGAAAGTGAAAATTCTTCTGACTTTAGTTTTATGAATAACTTGGTTCTAAGATATCTCCCTCATGATAATTTTAAACCTTGCATTTAAAATGCACAATTAGCATGCTCCTATTATGTGTGAAGCATCTGTGTTCTGGATATATAGAGCCAAAGATAAATGAATCACACAACTTATACAAGTTTAAATGTTTACTTGGAGCTCTAGGCACACTTTTATTCTATAAACAGGGATTTCCCTTTCAGTTTTTGGATGTTATGGTTATGTGCCTGGAAAAACCTTATTAGCACTTGTCAAGAAGGCATAGCTACATGTCACACATCTAACACTATTCATTACTTTATCATTTTAAAATTTATTATATTAGCTTTTTTTTAAACATAAATAGAATTGTGTGCATTCCATAGAAATAAGAACTGTGTGGAACTGAACAGGTTTCACTGTACACTATCTTCATTACTAAGCCAGTGTTCCCAAATTCTCCAGTGTCAGGACTACATATCACTTTTACATTAAAATTCCAGTAGTACCCTCCCCACCCACACACTCATCATTACCACAGGAATGCTTACTTTCAGACTTCCACCCCCACCAATCTGGGAATTCCTGAGGAACATGTACGTACGTGTTCTCCAAGTCCCATCCTGGGAGATGCTGGCCATCTTAGCCTCTCTCCTGGTTCTCTCAAGTCACATTTGGGGGCCACTCTTCCTTCTCTGCTCCACATGTGACACAAACCTTTCATCTAACTCTCTGTAGCACAATTATAAGTAGACTCTAACATTTAAAAAATTCTTCTGAAGGACTGCAGATAACTTAGGAAATTATCCAAAGGAAAACTTTTAAACTGGACTCTGCATATTATAACTCTGAGAATTCACAGGCCACATTCCTTTACATGGTGCTCTCTCCTGGTTTTCTACCTTCTTTACCTTGGCCAGTGGGTATGTTCACTTTCACAAGAGTGAGTAACTTTGGCTAGGTTTTTTTCTATTGAGAATCTTGACACCTCCCTTTTCTTGGGCTGAGAAGAAAAAAGAAAAAGAAAACATTTTCTTTTTCTCTCCAGACACTGATTTATGCCCTACTAAATCCATAACCTCATTCTTGATGCAGCACTGCCTCCATTTCAGAAAGCCTTTTGTAGTATTAGGTAGAAGAGTTTAGCATCTGCTTTTCTCAATCCACCTATTCCTGAAAAGCAGCATTTACAAACTCAGATACTTTGGAATCTGCTAAATATAAATGGGTGAGGTAGGCTAGATGTAAGAAAAAGTATGCTGTCCTCAATTTTTTTGAAATGTGTGGGTGGTCCCCTCAGTATATCTCATATTCAGCCTTTGATAGAATAAGTTATAAGAAGTATTCATCTTAAGTATGATGACAGCTGTCATCTGACACATAGAATAAATAGGGAAAGATAGGACTGTGGTGAGCCGCACATACTTCATCTACAGAGGACTTGGTGACTCAGTTTCAGCTGATTATGCCAGGAGAGCACATGGTGCCAGTGTTCTAGACTCTAATAGCATTTTTGAGAGACACCTGATATCTACATTTCTATGTCATAACTACTTATTAAAATGTTATTACTTTTTAATTTGTTAAATTATAACATTTTAAAATCAGTAGGAGGGTCAATGATGTATTTTTCAGTTAAACATGTCTGCAGGCCAGATCCATCTAAAGGCTGCCATCTTCAGCCTCTGTTGAAAAGAATTTGGGGCTTCACCTTTGCAAAACCAAAAGGCCAAAAGGTCAGTGGAAGTTTTTATTTTTGTTTTTGCCAAGTCATCTACCCATAAATAATGTTTTCATTTTCCTTTGGAGCGATGGGAACGAAGAACTATGACTTTATAATAGCACCCTGTCTCTGCTCGGTGAAGACAAGATGAAGGTTTTTGGAAGAATGGTAGTTTACCTGAAAATGTTTAATCTGGTTATAGGAATCTGTGTGGAATAGTGGAAGGGACATGAGGAGGGCTGGAATCAGAGATTGAGGCTTAAGCCTATCTCTGACATTGAGCTGTAACTTGGTGTAAAAGGCAGACTGTGTGTGTGTGTGTGTGTGTGTGTGTACCTTTTTCATTTGTAAAATGGGAATAATAAATCTTACAAGTTAGAATAAAGCCAGATAATTTGTACAAATAACTGGTCCATAGTAAGCATTAAAAGATATTACTTCCTTCCTTTCCACCCCTACTTACTTGGTATTTTTATTAATGTCCACATTTACCTTGGTTCCAATGCCAGAACTCTTAAGTTTGCTTGGTTTCTGTGTAGGTTTTACAAATGTGTAGAAGTGGAATGGCTATCTCAACAGGTTCCAATGAATTATTAGTTTTATCAAATGGCAGGCTTTCTGGTCTCTTGCCTGGGATCAGTGATGGCACTTCCCCAGTATATTTTGTCATATTCTGAGTACTGAGTTAATCCATCTCACTGTGCTCGCTTGATGTCTAATGCCTGGTCCTGCTGATGTAACTTTAGCAATCTTAGTAGCCAAGAGTAGCTCCTTCTCCAGTTATGCATTTAATTGTTTTCCTACTTGCATGCATTTCTCTGTTACATCACCATTTGTGTCGTTCTTAGCGGAATTTTGGGCCAAAAAGCTACCATTTTTTTTTCTCTTTGCTTGTTGTTGTTGGTTTGTACGAGTCAGTACAAAGCAATCTGGAGAAAGGAGCTCTGTGTTCTAGTAGCAGAAGGTCTGACATTAGTTGTGTGCCATTAGGCAAGTTACCTGATTCTTAGGTGCTTGGTTATCTCTTTTGCAGTCAGAGTTAATAGCTTTTGTCCTGCTTATCTCTGAATTGTCATGGGATAATAGACACTAGGAATTTCATTGTACAAATGAAAAGTAATTGAAAAATAAAGGTTATCGTTTTAGACTTTTAGGGAATAGAGCAGGTTCTCAAACTTTTCTGTATATTGTAATTACCTGGGGAATTAAAAAAAATTCCCCATTCCCCAAACACAGCTGTTAAATAGCAATTAAATCAGACCCTAGGGATGATATTTTTTAAAACTCCCCAGGTGATCTAATGTGCGCCCAATTCGATAACTAGTGCTTTAGCATCTTGCTCTTAGAGTATAGTCCCTGGATCAACAGTTACCAGCATCACCTGAGAGCTTATTAAGACTGCAAAATGTCAGGTCCACTCTAAACCTGATGATTTAGAATCTGCATTTTAACAAGGTCTTCAGATTATTCATGTGCATGTTAAAATTTGAGAAAGCAGTGCTTGAGAGGTTATTTCATCTGTTTTATTTTGCAGTTGAGAAAATCTAGAGATGTTAAGAGATTTACAGGGGGTCACAATTCTTACTAGTGAAGCCAAGACTTGAACATAGGTTTCTTGAATTCTAAACCTGTACGTATCCGACACTCTGGATGTGGATGAGCGTTATTCTCCATATAGAAGGAAAAGGAGTGGATAATTGTTATTTATTTATTTATTTTTATTAATTTTATTTATTTTTTTCCATTATACCCAACTGCACAGTGTGGTGACAGGGTTACACATACGTATATGGATTCATTGCAAGTGGTTAGACATAGTTCCCAGTGCTATACAGTAAGATCTCCTTGCTTTTCCACCCCAGAGGCAACAGTCTACTACTATAAATCCCAGACCCCCCTACCATCTCACTCCTTCCCCGACCCTTTTGGCAACCACAAGTCTGTTCTCCAAGTCCTTGATTTTCTTTTCTGCATAAAGGTTCATTTGTGCAGTATATTAGATTCCATATATTAGTGATATCATATGGTATTTGTCTTTCTCCTTCTGACTTACTTCACTCAGTATGTGGGTCTCTAATTCCATCCACGTTGCTGCAAATGACATTATTTTATTCTTTATGGCCGAGTAGTATTCCACTGTGTATATACACCACATTTTCCTAATCCAGTCATCTGTCGATGGAAATTTGGGTTGTCTCCACGTCTTGGCTTTGTGAATAGTGCTGCAGTGAACATGCATGTGCAGGTGTCTTTTTCAAGGAGATTTTTGTCTGGATATATGCCCAAGAGTGGGATTGCTGGGTCATATGGTAGTTCTATGTATAGTTTTCTAAGGTACCTCCATACTGTTTTCCGTAGTCATTGTATCAGCTTACATTCCCATCAACAGTGCAGGAGGGTTCCCTTTTCTCCACACCCCTTCCAGCATTTGTTGTTTGTGGACTTGTTAATGATGGCCATTCTGACTGGTGTGAGGTGGTATCTCGTGGTAGTTTTGATTTGCATTTCTCTAATTATCAGTGATGTTGAGCATTTTTTCATGTGTTTGTTGGCCATCTGCATCTCTTCTTTGGAGAACTGTCTTTTCAGGTCCTTTGCCCATTTTTCAGTGGGGTTGTTGGTTTTTTGCTGTTGAGCTGCATAAGTTGTTTATATATTTTAGAGATTAAGCCCTTGTCAGTTGCATCATTTGACACTATTTTCTCCCATTCTGTAAATTATCTTTTAGTTTTCTTTTTGGTTTCCTTTGCTGTACAAAAGCTTGTCAGCTTGATTAGGTCCCATTGGTTTATCTTTGCTTTTATTTCTGTTGCTTTGGGAGATAATTGTTATTTACACTTTGACTTTACTTTGAGTCTTTTTCAGATGTGCTTTATGGATTTACTATAACCCATCTTATCTTTCCAGACCCATCACCTTTGAGAACAATGTTCATGAGATGGAGAAAACTGACCAAAAATTGTACTTAAATTGCTTTAAATATTTTGTGGGTGGTGGGGGAGAGAGAGAGAGAAGTTGGCAGTTTGATTGTGATTGTTATTGAGTACCTTACTAAAATCTCCCACTTTGAAAGCACAGATTCTAATAAAAATATTTATTAAATAAAAATTTTGTATTCTTCATTAGCTGATAGATTAGTCTCAGGAGTCCATGGCATGGGGTAAGAATACTAATATGTAGCAAGTTTTATACATATATGTATATTTATTTTATTTTTTTTTATTTTATTTTATTTTATTTTATTTTTTAGGGCTGTACCCATAGCATATAGAGATTCCAGGCTAGAGGTCAAATCAGAGCTACAATTGCCAGCCTACACCACAGCCACAGCAACGCAGGATCTGAGTTACACATGAGAACTACACCACAGCTCATGGCAGTGCTGGATCCTTAATGCACTGAGTGAGGCCAGGGATCGAACCACCATCCTCGTGGTTACTAGTCAGATTCGTTTCCACTGCACCACAATGGGAACTCTGTGTGTGTGTGTGTGTGTGTACTTTTTTTGTGTGTGTGTTTTTATGGCTGCACCCTCGGCATATCGAGGTTCTCAGGCTAGGGGTCCAATCAGAGCTACAGTGGCTGGCCTGCGCCACAGCCACAGCAGCGCCAGATCCGAGCCGTGTCTGTGACCTACACCACAGCTCAGGGCAACGCCAGATCCTTAACCCACTGAGAAAGGCCAGGGATTGAATACGCAACCTAGTAATTCCTAATCGGATTCGTTTCCGTTGCGCCACAACGGAAACTCCCGTGTATGTGTATTTTTTAATTTAGTTTATAACTTGAAGCTTTGGAGGAGAGAGAAAACCTGAAAATTTGAGGATACATGAGGATCTTTTAGTGAGTGACTTAGTTCTGTAAGTAGCTGACTAAAGATTCTGAGGGCAGAGTTCATGCTGGGGCTCTGTGCTCTAACTTCTCTAGCCACAGTATAAGGGAAGCTGGAGAGAAAATGCAGGCTGGGTTATTGTGTGATCTGTCCAATCAGACACCACCTGGGTATAGCAGATGTATGCCTTGCACATTGAGATGTGCTATTTTAAATTTCCTGGGGCAGTACTTGTTGGAGACAAGCAGTATGTTGAACTCATCAGGCTTCTTAGTAATATGTACCTAGCTTTCTCCTCCTCTCTGCACCCGCTGTGCTGCTGATTATACTGTAAGTAATGGCAGCTTTGCCTTGGGAGGTTATGGATATGCTACAGATGGGGGCAACCCATCTGTGAAGGTGTGTAAATTTCAAATTGCTAGTTGTAGCTTCTTGCAAGAGGGCCATGGGGAGCAGGAGAGAGAGAACCCCAGTGGGAGTGACACCCAAAGCCACAATAATTTCTGACGATTAACCTCCTGTTTTTCACATCAACTATTATGTGTGTTTCCAGGATTATAGACAAAATGATTGCTTTGCTGTGTGGAAAATCTGGCACTGTAAAACTATCTAATTTTCCTCACATGATATCATAATACCTCTGGTAGCATTATCTGTAGCTAAAACTTCTCTCTCTTCCTTTTTCTATGTTTTCCTTTATTTGATATTCCTTCCTTTCATTCATTAATTGCCCAAGGGACATCAGCCTAAAGTGAGGATGGTGAGAAAGCATAATAGATAATAGCAGCAGTAGGCCTTAGTGCTTCTTGTCCCGATGGTAAGAATATGTGTGTGTGTGTGTGTGTGTATCTAGTTGGAAGATGATTCCTATGGTTAGAATGATGTTATTAGAGTTAACATGCATCTAGAAAACTCCAATCAAATGAATGTAAGGACTGAAGCAAGTAATATAAATGAGTGACTGGACCAAGGGTAAGTAGTAAGAAATAGGGACTGTGGGAGTTCCCATTGTGGCTCAGTGGTAATGAACCCAGCTAGTATCCATGGGGATGTGGGTTTGATTTCTGGCCTTGTTCAGTGGGTTAAGGATCCAGCATTGCTGTGAGCCATGGTGTAGGTTGCAGACCCGGCTTGGATCTTGTGTTGCTATGGCTGTGGTGTAGGCCAGCAGCTGTGGTCCGTTTTGATCCCTAGCCTAAGAACTTCCTTATGGTATAGCCCTAAAAAGAGAAAACAAAACAAAACAGGAATAGGGACTGCGATGACCTGGACAGCACCCAGGCTAAGAAAGCCACTAGGCAGCTCCACCAGTGGTTGCTATAGGGAGTGACAGCCCAGTGCTGTGAGATCTTCTCATTTTAAAGAGAAACTGAAAATTCTAACTTTATGTGATACTTTTCTGATATCTGAAAGTTCATAATTACTTGATGTTTCTTTTTGAACACTATGGTTGCTAAAATTATGTAGGCCAAAAACCTTGTCTGAAAGCTAGATTGGGCCTGTGGGGCATCAGTTTGCAAACTTGTTGCAGTCTGATGTTCCTATTTCATAGAAGAAAAGGGATTGATCCAAGCTTATGACATTGGTGAGGTGCAGAGCTGTGAAAAGAGTGCAGGTCAGGAGGCTTCCTATTCCTCTCACCTTCTAAGATACCTACAGTAGGATTTATGTGCCAGGCACTGAGCTGGGCTAGGGTTAGATTACAACATGGCTCGAGCCTTCAGGGAGCTCACAGTGTGGCAGGGATGACAAGTGAACAAACAGCTAATTCCTTGGCGTATGTGTACCCAAAAAGTACAACCTACAAGATAAAGAGGCAACACAAATAGGGATAAATATGTTTTATATAAAGAAGGAATGGCATGGGGGTAGAGAGTCATAACCTGATGGCTGAGTTGGGTATTGACACTTAAATATTTTAATAATAGTTACAGTTTTTTTGTTAGTTGGCTTACTTCTTTTACATTGGTTAAACAGCTAGTATAATACTGTGTTTCTGATGAATTTTAGGAGGCAGAAATCAATAATAAATTATCTTATACTGGCCTTTTGACTTAAAGCTCACACATACCATCCTACTTGAACCAGAAACTTAGGGGAGTGGATAAAAGAATAGGGCAGGGATAAATTCTGTTTTGTAGATGAGGAAATTTCAGCTTAGGATCCCCTCATAGAATGTATAGAGGCTGATCTGGGCAGAATGGAAGTCTTTTTTTTTTTTTTTTTAATAGTTTGTGTTGTTGATACTCTGGGACCTGACTTAGTGCAGGTCATTTGGTCTGGACATGCACTGTACATCCTGTGTCACAGACCCTCAGGATTCTTTGCCTCAGCTTTCCTGGGAAGATGCTAAGTCTGAGAGCATAATTGCTATACCAGTGGTCAAAACTTTCAGTTTTAGAAGTGCTACTGTGAGGTCTAGTTCTTTCCCCTTTTTGTATAAAAAGCTGAGGCGATATCTTCTAACTTCTTATTAATGATAATAGTGGTGCCTAAATCGTTCTTATTGGAAATAGGGTTTGAAGAACCACCTTAATATTCAGTGGAGATAAAATAAAGACAAAGGTCTGGGAAGGCTGAGGTTTAGAACACAAAAACACTCAGGCTTCCCTTGTATAATGCAGCTTGTGCTTTGCACAAAGGGACCTGGGCAAGGGGTTGTTGACTGGGAGATGAAATCCAGGCTTTGTTCCACCCCGTAAGTTGTTGGTTATCAGGATTGTGTACAGTGGGGACTGGGATCTGGGGAGAAGGCTGAGGGATGTTGGGGTTCCTAATTTTCACACAGGTTCAGTTAGGCTAGCAGGGACTTTGGGAATGCTGTGGGGTAGGACTGAGCCCACACAATCACCTTCAAATTTACAACAGTTTCTCTTGGATATTCACTGAGGTATGCCTCATCTTTTCAAAAGAAAAATTGATCATTAAGAACAAGGGCACCTTGGATTTTCCCATTGTGGCTCAGCAGTAATGAGCCTGACTAGCATCCATGAAGATGCAGGTTTGATTCCTGGCCTTGCTCAGTGGGTTAAGGATCAGGCGTTGCTGTGAGCTATAGTGTAGGTTGCAGACACAGCTTGGATCTTGTGTTGCTGTGGCTGGCGCAGGTCAGCAGCTATAGTTCTTATTTGACCCCTAGCCTCGTAACTTCCATATGCTGTGGGTGGGGCCCTAAAAAGGAAAGAGAAAAAAAAAAAAAAGAAGAAGAACAAGGGCACCTATATGAATGTTTACTGTGTTTTTGCAACTGGGTGTTTCTGTATCTTTATCTATATATATCATCCAACTAAACCCTCCCAGGAAGCCTGAAAGTTGAGCATCTTCAATTCCACTTTCCAAAAGAAAGTCTGAGTCTCAGAGAAGTTATGTGATTTCCTTTACACTTTTACTAAGTGGAGGAGCTGAGATAGAATTTATGCCTAGCAGAGTTCAAAGAACATATCATAAGAAACTTGAGATGGAAATGAATTTTTGTTTAATGGAGATGAATTTATTTCATGTCATTGTTTCATTTGGGATGTGTGTGAACACACGTGTGTGCACGGTTTATGTTATGGTGAGGTGGCAACAGAGTCAGAAAGGTAGAGGAAATAACCAGAAGGATGAATTTATTTCTGGACCAATTTTCTATGTTGGCTATTCACTTTCAGTTTCCCTGTGTTAATGGAGGTAAAGAGTCGGGTGGCAAAAATGGATAAATGAATTTGTATTTGGCATTGGGCGTGAGTGTGTGTAATGATTTAGAAAATTATAAAACAAATAAAGAGACCTTTTAGTCAATATTCAGCTTGGGAGGAATAGGAAAACTGTATTTCATCAACCCTGCTAAATAATATCTCTCTACTTCCTTCTCCCATATTGCAGTGTCTCTTAGGCAGGCACATGTTATCCTTACAAAGCGAACTGGTTCATCTCTCTCAATTTGTTTTTTGACTTTTTCAAACCTTCCTGGTGGAGTTAAGGTAATTAAATAGCTTTCTGTAATGGAGGAAATTTCCAACCTTCTTTTCCAGTTTCGGTTAGACTGTACCCTACAGTTGGGAGTAAGAAAGACTACCAGTTAATTCAGTGTAACATAATTTTACTGAACACCTAACATGTGCAAAGCATTGTGCTAACTTGTAGAGAATGCAGGTCTAAAAATGACAGAGGCAAATATACAGCTAATTACATTGTGGTCTGACTATAGGAAAAAAGGGCCAGACCATAGCATGTGCAAGTTCTGGAATCTAATAATTTGATGTCCTTAAAACCAGTGTTTAAAAAATATTTTTTGAAACATTTATTTAGCAGAGAGAGGATTATTACCAGCTAGGATGTTTGTTTTTGTTTTTTGTTTTTTTGCCCTCTTCTGTTCTAGAGTACCATCAGCTTTAATGAACAAGATCAATTTATATGGTTACCATGGTGCCATTTTATTCCAGTGAAAGCCCCCTTTATTGTTTTGGGCCACTACCCAACTGGCCCAGACCTTTAATTCTGATTTTCAGAGAAGAATGGGGCTTTTAGAGATAGGGGAGGGAGGCAGGAGAGAAAGACTAATTCTGACTGGGGAATGAGCCAGGCCTCAAACAATGAATTAAGTTTCTAAAGGCTGGGAAACCCTTGGCCAGGGCAGGAAGAGAGGGCAGCAGGGGTAAAGGCAGGGCCAATCAAGCTAAGGTGCTAATGCTACAAACTGAAAGCAAGATTTAGATAGTCTCTTGCCAGCTGCAGAGATAGCCCCAAAGAACTGTTTCTGGCAGATTCAAAGGTTTTATTTCCACTGTGATACAATTCTCCTCATGAACGGAAACAGGTTGAAGTTGAGATGAAGAGGGTGAGGGGCAGGTTGGAGGGCTTCTGTTATTGGTGGTCATGATCATTCCCTTTAGGTTATACCTGTCCTTAAGCATAAACATTCTGGGCCAGCTTCCAGATTATCCCAGGTGCCCTTTGCCTTGCTTTTCTTAAAAGCTTCCTCTGAAATGATGTGACATTTTGTGGCCCTCTGTTACCTTTTTTTTTTTTTTTTCCCATATTGCTGACTTAGGAAGTGGCACATCTTGCTATCTTTTATGACAGCTAAACTAATCGGATTGATATAGGAAGTTAATCAAAGGGCAGGGAAAAATACCAGGCCTGAGGACCTGGAAGAAGGGAAAAGGTAGGTGTCTGGTTGGTTCTGCTTGAAGCAGAGGCTTTCCATGTGAGAAATCTCTAGAGACATAAGAGAAATTCATGTTCTAGGCTGAAGAAACTCCTGGAACTTAGGGAATGCAACTTAAGGAGAGGCTCTGCCAGACCAGTATTTAAGGAGGTAGACATTACTTACATAATTATAACCCCTTTTCAGCTTCTTGGCTTTCACCTTTAGGAGCAAGTACATATTTGTAATGTTTCTTGGTTTAGTGTTAATGGAACCACAGTTTTACTTAGCCCAATACCCTAGCCATAGGTACAACACAGACACAATAACGAAGGATATTTAGAGAAGGGGGGATTTAGAGAGGAGGATATTTAGAGAATGGGTTAGATGAGAAGCTCTATCTTAAATATGTGGGAGTTGACACGTTTTCTTCAGTCACCTAATTTTCGTTATATTAAGGACAGTTCCTTAGCTCAATATTTTTTCTTTCTTTTATTTTAAATTTCTTAGGGAATTTTATTACATGTATAGGTGTACAAAAATCATCACAACCAAATTTTATAGCATTTCCATCCCAAACCCTCAGTGCATTCTCCCACCCCAAACATGTCTCATTTGGAAACCATAAGTTTTCCAAAGTCTGTGAGTCAGTATCTGTTCTGTGAAAAAGTCCATTGTGTTCTTTTTTTAGATTCCAAATGTATGTGGTAGCATTTGATGTTGGTGTCTCATTGTCTGGCTGGTTTCACTTCGCATGATAATTTCTAGGTCCATCCATATTGCTATAAATGCTGTTATTTCGTTTCTTTTAATGGCTGAGTAATATTCCATTGTGTATATGTACCACATCTTCCCTATCCATTCTTCTGTCAATGGGTATTTAGGTTGTTTCCATGACTTGGCTATTGTATAGAGTGCTGCAGTGAACATTGGAGTACATGTGTCTTTCCCTTTTTTTTTTTTTTTTTTTTGTCTTTTTGCCTTTATGTAGAGCCGCACCCGCGGCATATGGAGGTTCCCAGGCTAGGGGTCCAATAGGAACTGTAGCTGCCGGCCTTGGCCACAGCCACAGCAATGCGGGAACTGAGCCACGTCTGCAACCTTCACCACAGCTCATGGCAACGCCGGATCCTTAACCCAATGAGCAAGGCCAGGGATCGAACCCGCAACCTCATGGTTCTTAGTCGGATTCCTTAACTAACCACTGAGCCACGAAGGGAACTCCGACAATGGTGTACATGTGTCTTTTCGAGTCATGGTTTTCTCTATATAGATGCTCAGGAATGGGATTGTTGGATCAAATGGTAATTCTATTTTGAGTTTTCTGAGGAATGTCCATACTGTTTTCCACAGTGGCTGCACCAATTTGCATTCCCACCAACAGTGTAATAGGGTTCCTTTTTCTCCACACCCTCTCCAGCACTTATTGTTTGTAGATTTTTGATGATGGCTGTTTTGGCCTTTGTAAGGTGGTACCTCATAGTGGTTTGGATTTGCATTTTTCTAATAACGAGTGATGTTGAACATCTTTTCATGTGTTTTTTGGCCATCTGTATGTCTTATTTGGAGAATTGTCCATTTAGATCTTCTGCTCATTTTTTGATGGGGTTGTTTGTGTTTTTGGTATTGAGCTGTAGGAGGTGTTTGTAAATTTTAGAGATTAATCCCTTGTCAGTCGATTCAATTGCAAATATTTTCTCCCTATCTGTGGGTTGTCTTTTCGTTTTGTTTAGGGTTTCCTTTGCTGTGCAGAAACTTTCAAGTTTAATTAAGTCCCATTTGTTTATTATTTTTATTGTCATTACTCTGACAGGTGGATCTGAGAAGATGTTGCTGTGGTTTATGTCGGAGAGTGTTTGGCCTATGTTTTCCTCTAAGAGTTTTATAGTGTCTGGTCTTATATCTAGATCTTTAATCCAATTTGAGTTTATTTTTGTGTATGGTGTTAGGAAGTGTTCTAATTTCACTTTTTGACATGTGGCTGTCCAGTTTTCCGAGCACCACTTATTGAACAGGCTGTCTTTTCTCCACTAAATGTTCTTGCCTCCTTTGTCATAGATCAGTTGACTATAGGTGAGTGGGTTTAATTCTGGGCTTTCTATCCTGTTCCACTGATCTATAGTTCTGCCTTTGTGCCAGTATCATATGGTTTTGATGACTGAAGCTTTGTAGTATAGTCTGAAGTCAGGGAGCCTGATTCCTCCAGCTCCATTTTTCTTTTTCAGGATGTCTTTGGCTATTCTGGGTCTCTTGTGCTTCCGAACAAACTTAACATATTTTGTTCTAGTTCTGTGAAAAATGTCCTTGGTATTTTAATATGGATTGCATTGAATGTGTAGATTGCCTTGGGTAGTATAGTCACTTTGATAATATTGACTCTTCCAATCCAAGAGCATGGTATGTCTTTCCATCTGTTCATGTCATCCTTGATTTCTTTCATCAGCGTCTTATAGTTTTCAGAGTTCATGTCTTTTGTCTCTTTAGGCAGGTTTATTCCTAAGTATTTGATTCTTTTTGATGTGATGGTAAATGGGATTGCTTCTCTAATTTCTCTTTCTGATCTTTCATTGTTAGAGTATAGAAATGAAGTTGATATCTGTGTATTAATTTTGTATCCTGCAACTTTGCCAAATTCACTGATGAGCTCTAACAGTTTTCTGGTAGAGTGTTTAGGATTCTCTAGATATAGTATCATGTCATCTGCAAAAAGTGATAGTTTTACTTCTTCCTTCCCAATTTGGATTCCTTTTATTTCTTTTTCTTCTCTGATGGCTGTGACTAGGACTTCCAAAACTATGTTGAATAGAAGTGGTGAGAGTGGACATCCCTGTCTTATTCCTGATCTCAGCGGGAATTCTTTCAGCTTTTCACCATTGAGAATGATGTGAGCTCTAGATTTGTCATAGATGGCCTTTATAATGTTGAGGTAGGTTCCCCCTATGCCCACTTTCTGAAGGGTTTTTATCAGAAATGGGTGCTGGATTTTGTCAAAGGCTTTTTCTGCATCTATGGAGAGGATCATATGGTTTTTATTCTTCAGTTTGTTAACGTGGTGTTTCACACTGATTGATTTGCGGATATTGAAGAATCCTTGCATCTCTGGGATAAATCCCACTTGATTGTGGTATACAATCCTTTTAATGTATTGTTGGATTCGGTTGGCTAGTATTTTGTGGAGAATTTTTGCATCTATGTTCATCAGTGAGATTGGCCTATAATTTTCTTTTTTTGTGGTATGTTTGTCTGGTTTTGGTATCAGGGTGATGGTGACCTCCTAGAATGTGTTTGTGAATGTCCCTTCCTCTGCAATTTTTTGAAAGAGTTTCAGAAGGATAGGTGTTAGCTCTTCTCTAAATGTTTGATAAAATTCTCCTGTCAAGCCATCTGGTCCTGGACTTTTGTTTGTTGGAAGATTTTTAATCACAGTTTCAATTTCAGAACTTGTGATTGGTCTATTCGTATTTTCTATTTCCTCTTGGTTTAGTCTTGGGAGATTGTACTTTTCTAAGAATTTGTCCATTTCTTCTAGGTTTTCTCTTTTATTGCCATAGAGTTGCATATAGTAGTCTCTTATGATCCTTTGTATTTCTGTGATGTCTGTTGTTACTTCTCCTTTTTCATTTCTAAGTTTATTGATTTGTGTCCTCTCTCTTTTTCTCGATAAGTCTGGCTAAGAGTTTACCAATTTTGTTGATATTTTCAAAGAACCAGCTTTTAGTTTCATCGATCTTTTCTATGGTTTTCTTCATTTCTGTTTCATTGATTTCTCCTCTGATCTTTATGATTTCTTTTCTTCTACTAACTTTAGGTCTTGTCAGTTCTTCCCTCTCTAGCTGCTTTAGATGTAAAGTTAGGTTGTTTATTTGAGCTTTTTCTTGTTTCCTGAGGTAGGCTTGTATTGCTCTAAACTTTCCTCTTAGAACTGCTTTTGCTGCATCCCAGAGGTTTTGGGGTGTCATGTCTTTGTCATTTGCTTCTAGGTATTTTTTAATTTCCTCTTTGATTTCTTCAGTGATCCATTGGTTGTTTAGTAGCATGTCATTTAGTCTCCACGTGTTTGTATTTTTGGCCATTTTTTTCTTGTGTTGATTTCGAGTCGTATAGCATCGTGGTCAGAGAAGATGCTTGAAATGATTTCAATTTTCTTAAAGTTACTGAGGCTTGATTTGCAGCCCAGGATGTGATCAATCTTAGAGAATGTTCCATGCGCACTTGAGAAGAATGTGTATTCTGTTGCTTTGGGTGGAACGTCCTATAAATATCTATTAAGTTCATCTGATCTAATGCTTCATTCAGGGCCTGTGTTACCTTATAGATTTTCTGTCCGGATGACCTGTCCATTGCTGTAAATGGTGTGTTAAAGTCCCCCACTATGATTGTGTTATTGTCCTTTTCTCCTTTTAAGATTGTTAGCAGTTGTCTTATATATTGTGGTGATGCTATGTTGGGCGCATAGATATTTAAAATTGTTCTGTCTTCTTCTTGGCTTGATCCTTTGATCATCATGTAGTGCCCTTCCTTGTCTCTTAAAACGTTCTTCATTTTAAAGTCTATTTTGTCTGATAGGAGTATTGCTACTCATCTTTCTTTTGATGCCCGTTTGCATGGAATATTTTCTTCCATCCTCTCACTTTCAATTTGCATGTGTCTCTAGAAGTGAAGTGGGTCTCTTGAAGACAGCAAATATATGGGTCTTGTTTTTGTATCCATTCGGCTAGTCTATGTCTTTTGGCTGGGGCATTTAGTCCATTAACATTTAAGGTGATTATTGATATGTATGTTCTTATTGCCATTTTATTAAGTGTTTTGGATTTTTTGATCTTTTTTCTTTCCTTTTTCTCTTGTCTCCTCTTGTGGTTTGATGACTATCTTTAATGTTGTATTTGAGTTGATTTTTCTTATTTGTTTGTGTATCAATTCTAGAATTCTGATTTTCAGTTACCCTGAAGTTTTGATATAGGAGTATGTATATAAACGAGATTGTTTTAAGTTGTTGATTTCTTAATTGCAAATGCATCTCCATTGTCCAGCATTTGTTCTCTCTTCTCATGATTTCTGATTTTGGTAGCACAATTGTGCGTGGATGATTTCGTATCTTTCCTGTATATATGCCTTTACTGGTGAGCCTTGTCATTTGTAGTGCTTTTGTTTATGGTTGTGGCCTTTTCTTTCTGTCTAGAGAAGTTCCTTTAGTATTTGTTGTAAAGCTGGTTTAGTGTTGCAGAAATCTCTTAGCTTTTGCTTATGTGTAAAGCTCTTGATTTCTCCTTCAGGTCTGAATGAGAGCTTTGCTGGGTAAAGTAATCTTGGTTGGAGGTCTTTTCCTTTCATCACATTAAGTATATCATGCCAGTCCCTTCTGGCCTGCAGAGTTTCAGCTGAAAAATCTGCTGATAACCTTATTGGGGTTCCCTTGTATGTCATTCGTTTCTTTTCCCTAGCTGCTTTCAATATTTTCTCTTTGTCTTTAGTTTTGGTCATTTTAATTAATATGTGTCTCAGGGTGTTCCTCCTTGAGTTTATTTTATATGGTACTCATTGCACTTCCTGGATTTGACTGAGTGGTTCCTTTCCTGTGTTAGGGAAGTTTTTGGCTATTATCTCTTTGAATATTTTCTTCTGTCCCCTTCTCTGTCTTCTCCGTCTGGATGCTGGTAAGTTTATTGTTATCCCAGAGTTCTCTGAGACTCCCTTCATTTCCTTTCAATTTTTTATCTCTTTTTTCTTCTGCACTAGTGATTTCCACTAATCTGTCCTCCGTGTTGCTTAATCGTTCTTCTGTTTCCTGTATTCTACTGTTGACTGCTTCTAATGAATTTTTTATTTTAGTTATTATATTTTGCATCTCTTCTTGCTTAAGTTTTTCATTTTGTATTTCTTTGCTCAGTGTTTCTTATAAGTTATCAATCTTTGCCTCCATTTTATTTCCAATGTCTTGCATCATCTTCAGCTTCAACAGTCTAGTCTTTTTTAGTAGGCTGATCGTCTCATCCCTGAGCTCTTTTTCTGGGCTTTTTTCTTTCTCCCGTATCTGAGTTATAGTTTTCTGTCTTTTCATTTTTATAGGTTTTTGGTGTAGTGATCTTTTTGCAGACAATCGAGTTGTAGCCTCTCTTACTTCTGGTGTTTGCCTCCCCTGTAGCTGAAGTTGGCATGGGGGGCTTGCTGTAGGCTTCCTGATGGGAGGGATTGGTGCCCGCCCACTGGTAGGTGGCGATGATTCCTATCCCTCAGGTGGGTGGGGCTTTGTCTCTGGGTGAGATTAGAGGTGGCTGTGTGCCTGAGGGGTCTTTAGGCAGCCTGTTTCGTGATGGCTAGGGCTGTGATTCCACCTGGATTATTGTTTGGCCTGGGGCTTCTCAGTGCTGATGGGAGGGGCCAGATTTTCCCGAAAATGGCTACCTCCAGAGAAATGCAGGCTGATGAATGTTCCCCAAGAACTTTACCTCCAGTGCCCTTCCCCACCACAAGCCACAGTCACCCCTGTTTTCCCAGAAGATCCTCCAAGAATTGTAGTTGGGTTTGACCCGGATTTATATGGAGACTTTGTTTTGCTTTGGGACCCAGTGCATGGGAAATTCTGTGTGTACCTTTCAAGAACGGGTTCTCCATTTCCCCCAGTCCTGTGGAGTTCCTGCACTGAAGCCCTACTGGCCTTCAGTGCCACATGCTCAGGGAGCACTTTCTCCCTATGCCAGATCCCCAGGTGTGGGGATTTGATGTGGGGCTCTGAACTCTCACTCTTGTAGGTGAGTCTCTGTGATACAGTTACTTTCCCTTCTGTGGGGCTTCCTACCTGGGAGGTATGGGGTTGCTTCTATCGTGTAATAGCCCCTCCTACCTCTTGATGTGGCCTCTTCTTTGTCTTCTGGAGTGGAATATATTTTTGAAAGTTTCCAGTCCATTTGGTTGAAGGTTGCTCAGCATTTTGTTGTAATTTTGTTGTTTTTATGAGAGAAGTTGAGTTCCAGTCCTTCTATTCTGCCATCTTAATCCAATCTCCTCTTCATCGGAGCACAGGTGAAGACCACCCTCAATATTTTTTCCAAGAGTATTTGGTAAAACAAAAAATGGTACTTTTTAAATATAAAATTTGTGGCTATGTAAATTTGGGAAATGTTTGGGTTAAAAAGTTAAACAGTTTTTTTTTTTTAAAGTACAGGGCTTATCAGAGCTTTAAATATGATAATATGCTTTTTGGGTTTATGAGAAGAGTATATGATATTATTCCCTCTTGATAACAAACCAAGATCCATTGGACACAACAGGCAAGGTACTGCTCTAGATCTTAATCTACAGTGTTTTCTTAGAGAAAAGTTACTTCATGGCTAAACTGTAGTTTTGTGATATGCAAGTGAACAGTGAGAATACTTGGGATTGTATGAAGATAAGAGGCTTTGTGAGCTTAGAATGCTAAGCAAATGTTAGTTATTACTAGTCTCTAAAATTTATGTCTCAAAATTAGGAAATTTTGGGATTATTATTCAGTGCAATAAAATTTTAGTGGTATTTCCACTGTTTTTTATTGATTACAAAAAACAAAAAGGTAAGAATGGAGTTTAGAGACTATCATTGGAAGTGTGAATGCCAAGCCATGGTGTTCTTTTTCTTACATAAAGTTAATAAAGAGAGTACTTTTAAGTGTTTGCAGAAAAAGTTCATTTAATATGGGAGCATAACATTGCCTTTGGGGGCTAGAAATAGTTTAGAGATATTACAACATATCAGGTTTTAACAGTAGGATTTAAACTGACTCACCAATCCAGGAATTTCACAAGATGCATCCATATAAATTAATGGAATGTAGCATAATTAGACAATGAAAAAGATTAATAAGAGAGCCCCTTATCTCTCTGATTATTGATGTGAAATACTGTGTTTAAGCTATTTTAGATTGGGGACTGGATCTTACTTTGTAGTATGCTTTCAGCACCTCGAACGTGCTAAGCAAATTCTATTAGTATAAATTAAAGGACAGAGTTGGTCCTGTGTTTGTATTCCTGGAAAAACATGGTTTAAAGTAGATTAGCAGTAAGTGGATTCATACTTAGGTGGCAGTAAGATTTTTAACAATTCAGTATCAATGTAAGAGTATTTATTAACTGAGTGGAACTCTGCAGTGGAGATCCATTCAGACTAATTCACTTAACTCAGGGAAAAGAATCTCAATATCAAGAAGATAAATTCTCTACTATTTTTGAATAAATATGTAAGAAAAAGGAGCTAAGTATCAAACATCCCATATTAATGGTGGGCCAGAAAACTGATTGTTACCAAATCAATTTAAGATATAATTAATGAATTCTTTGTCTATAAAGATGAACTTCTGAAGTCTGTAGATATATTATTTCCCAGAGCATAGATGACTTTTTCCACAGCTGCACTAATTATCTGGGCCTTTTTATATTAGGCTAGGATAATGCTTATGTTTTATTTGTCTTTGTTTGGAAAGCTATTATGCTCCCATGTCATTGCCCACATTGGCACTATGGCACAATGTTTAAAACCAAATAACCCCTCTTTTGGAATCAATTAGGTCTTTATTGGGCTATTTTCTGCATTGGGGGGTTATTATAATGAAATTAGATGATTAGGAAATTAATACGGTCCAGAGCTGCATCATTTAGTATGTTAGCCACTGGCCATATGTATCTCTTTAAATTTGAATATAAATTAATTAAAATAAAAATTCAGTTCCTCAGTCTCCCTGGCTAAATTTTAAGTCATCAGTGGTCACGTGCGGCTAGTTGATGCTGTATCGGACCACAGAGATGCAGAACATTTCCATCATGGAAGTTCTATTGGACAGTGCTGTTTTAGAGAATAGCAGTGTAAATGTTGGGATATGACTCACTGTGGGGATATTTGGGTTATTTAGCCTCAAGAAGAGGTACCTAGAGTAGAAGGTAAGTTAATAGTCTTTGGCTATATGAAGAGCTATAGTATTCATTCTGTAACTTCAGAAAGGAAAATTAAATTAAGCTCAGGTTAAAACTGTAGCAAGAAGTATTTAGATTAGACACTTTCTTGGTTCTTCTGGCCAATAAGGATTAAGAAGTCCTGGAATCAACTGAATATGCAGAATGTGCAAATGTTTTCAGGATTGTTGATAAAACCATGTAGACATTTTAATGTCAAAAATTGTCACAGGCATGGATGTTATTCTTCCATAAAAAGTTAACTTAAAAAATATTCACATATTGTCCCATGCCCCTAACCCTGCTTTTAGTGTGTTTTATGTGTTTAGTGTGTTTTATTAGAAATTACCTGAGGAAGAAAAACTGCTGTGAAATGAGTAATGCTTTGAAATTGGTATCTAAATATACTTTAAATAAGATATTTTGTATTTGTGTGAGACATACTGATTAGTCAGCCCCAGGTAACATTTGCTTCTGAAGTGGATTCTTTGATCTCTGAATAATGCTGAGCCCTGCCACTCAGAGGTCTGTGGTTCATGCCTGGGAACCCCTCCTGGTATTCACATTTACCTCAGAGCACGTTAAAGGGAGTTGAACTGGAGGCTATAGGCATAGGCAGGTGAATTTTCCTATTCTTTCTGGACCTCAACTTCATGATTAATTACTTCTACTCAATATGTTTGTGTTTTGCTTCTCCCTCCCCCACAGCCTGTATCTGGATTTTTACCAGTTTGATCTGAAATGAAATTTTTCATTTAACTTAAAATCAGGCCATTTTAGGCTTTTGAAAGCTCAACGATAGCTTCTTATGTCTTATCTTTAGTACGCTGAAAGATCATTTTATTAAATATAAAGCCAGATGATCTCCTTTATCTAAGATGTCCATTTGAGTAAGTGATGTACACACATTCTACATCCAGCAGGACCTTCAGTTATGAACATTTAAATGTGAAAATCTTGAGATTTCTTTTCAGTCACACAGTCTTGAATTCCTTGAGAATATAATTCTTTTTTCCCTTCCTTCCTCCTTCCCTTCCTTCTTTCCTCTCCTCCTTCCTTCCCTCCTTCCTTCCCCCTCCCTCTCTCCCTCCCTCCCTTCCTTCCTCTCTCCTTTCCTTCTTCCCTTCCTGCTTCCTTCCTTCTTCCCTCTCTCCCTTCTTCCCTTCTCCTTCTCTGCCTTCTTCCCTCCTTTCCTCTTCCTTCCTCCCTCAGGAGGAAGGACATCTTCCTCCCTCAGGCCATCTTAGCTGTAGGAATAGCCCTGACTATAACTGAAGATGAATATTTCTTTTCCATAGCTCTGTCCTAGTCTAGGAAAAGAGTAATTCTTTTTCAAATTGGACTACAAAGACATGCTACTGATGAAGATACATCATCTTTAAGTTTTTAGGGTCCATTAATTCTTAAGAATGGTAAAGAAAAAATATTTTAAATATAGTGCAGTTTAAGGAGCATTTATTCAGTATGATCACTTTGCCAGAAACTGAGGATATGATGTTCTTTAATGGGAAAGCCAAACAAATCAACACACGTATAACATAGGGCAATAAGTTTGGTGTTAGAGTGGTACAAATATTTCCATTGTAGCACAGAGGAGAGGCATGCATCCTGCCTATGTCAGTGAGTGGGGGCTAGGATCAGGTAAGTCTTCCTGGAAGATGTATCTATGCTGAATGGTGAATGATTTTTTCCAGTGGTAAGGAGGTAGAGCTAGGTGAAATTGAGGTCATAAAGAGGCTATAGTATGTGTGCATAGTGTTGCAAAGAGTTCTGTTCTGATAAAAAATAAAGAGCAAATTATTGAGTATCAGTAAATTTAGAAACAGTGATATCCCTTGAATGTCACATAATCATCTCTCTCCTCTTAGCTCAGTATCCCAAAGGAAAATAAATAAAGTAAAATACATGCATATGCACACATGCTCACAATTCTCAAATATAAGGAAAGTGGGTGCTCTGAAAGCAATAAAAACAGAATTTGAAGCAGGCTTAGCTGAGGTCCAAATTAAAGCCATCAGCCAAGAAATCAGAGCTCTAATTTTATCAGATTTCATAGAGAGCAACGAAAGAAGTTGTGGGTTCTAATCAACTCTTGAAAACCAAAATTTTTTTCCTCAGTAGCTCCTCAATTGGCCTAACAAGTATTTGTGAACTTATTGATTATTGATTATTGATTTTGATGATTGTGATGCAGAGACAATTGTGGAACCATCAGAAAGAACAATTGTTCCCTCAGTTCACAGGGGACAGGCTTTGTTCTTTGATTATGGGGTCTCTATAGCAGACAGCTAACTACATCCAGCAGCCTCATTTAGAGCTAGCTGCTTGCTGGGCTCTATCTCAGACACAGCCTTGGCCTGAAACCCTCCTCTTCCTGCCACCTCCCCTCCCCGCCACCTCCCCTCCCTGCCACCTCCCCATGCCACCCGCCCTGAAAAAAATAAGGATAACAAGTATTCTCTATGTAAATAAAAAGTCATCCTGTTACTTAAAGGATTTGGGCATTTTAGTCCTTCATTAGTCCTTCTTTGAAGTATGAACCCCAGCACATATGTAAAGGGTCCTAGGCTTTTCTAAGGCTGTTTTTGGATTTCAGATTTAACACTTTCTACTGCATGAATGTCTTGTTGTTTTAAAAGCCTTAGGATTAGAAAAACATATCACTTTAATTTTCCTGTTTTAGAGATTGAGATTTTCATACTGGTCAGAAAAGAACATTTCCCAAAAGCAACAGATTTTTTACTAAGCCATGGATAATTTTAATTTTCTTTCTCAGCACAGCATGAGGAGAATTGGAAAACTTGTAAGAGAACTGATAAAGAGTACAGAGCATGTTTTTTCTTTCTTGGCAAAAGAAGCTTCTTCTGTCCCAAATGCTGTAGTTGAAACATAAAATCACCCCCCAAAGAGCCAAAATCATATTTGGATTCAAGTGAGAAACTACTTTCCTGGTTATGCTTGGGTGGCATCCTTTGGCTGGTTCATGTAACACTCCCCACAGTGGAAGGCTTATGAGTTCCTCTAAGTGGGTTGAATATCCTATGCCTTTTCAGTCAAAGAAACTCAATCCACATATTTTACAGAGGCAGGAGATTGTCCTTTGAGGCTGCTTGGGAAAGAATGTCTTGTGGTGAATATCGAGCCACCTGAACAAACATGAGCACAGTACGGGTCTTCTCACAAGCACTTTCTCAGCACGGAAGGTGGAGAAGCCACTATTTTCATCTCTAGAAAAGCTGAGAGGAGTTTACTTTCTTAAGAGAGATTTGACTCCATCTGGGCCTGACTTGTGCCCTGTTTAAATCTTTGGAGGGAAAGAGGTGGCAGGCATGTATATCTGATTTACTATTATGAGTCATAGAGATTTACTTCAGGAGGGTAGCAATGCCAGATTTAGGAAGGTGCCCGTAGACTCTGTTAATTTCTCACCAGCCCCATTTTGGATGCCAGAGATCAACGGGGTGATGGGGAAAGTATAATGAATTATTGCAATAGGGAAAGAATATACACTGCTATTTATTTGAACATCTTTGAAAAATCAGACAAAAGAGAAATAGGCAGAAACATGACAGATGCTTTATAATTGGGAGACTTCTTAGGTTAATGCACTTTTCCACCCAAGATAACTTTCACTTTAGCCCTGGACATTCAAGTGGAACGACACTAACTCTCTAGGGAACAGTACGTTTGGTTTGGGTTTGGAGTTGCTCATAGAACCACATTATGTGAGAAGATCTTTATAATAGGCTTTAAAAAGCCTCCCCCCCCCAAAGATATTCATCTCCTAATCCCTGTATACTATAAATGTTTATTTGGGAAAGTAATCTTTGCAGACCTGATAAAGTTAAAGATCTTGATACAAGATGATCTTGAGTATCTGTGTGTGTCCTAAGTGCCACCACAAGTGTCCTTATGAGAGAGAGAGAGAGAGACTCAGACAGAGAAAAGTTGTACAGACAGAAGAGGATGAGGCAGTATGACTGCAGAGTCAGAGATTGGAGTGGTGTACTCAGAAGCCAAGCTATGCTAGCAGCCACCAGAAGCTGGAAGAGGCAAGAAATGGATTCTGCCCTAGAACCTCCAGCGGGAGTGTGGTCCTACCATCCTCTTGATTTGGGGCCAGTGATGCTGATTTTAGACTTCTGGCTTCCAGAACTGTAAGAGGGTACATTTTTGGCATTTTTAGGCCGCTAAGTTTGTGCTATTTTTTTTTTAACAACAACTCTAGGAAACAAATAAATCCTGGAACTAGATTGTTAACAAATTACTGAGAGCTCAGGGCCATCAACATGGAAATGTGTAATAAACTAGATAGAAAGGGCAAAAGTTCAAGAGCTGGTTACCTTGGACCACTGGAGTCCAGGATCTGGGCAAAAGGTCAGCAGAGAAGACTGGAAGACCCGAACAGGCAAAGAAAGGGTGAGGCGTAGCTGAGGAATAGGACAGGGTTGTGAGGACACTGGATTCTGGCAGCTTACATGAGTAGTTTGGCATGTGCCTGTAGGACTGAAAGAAGTTCCTGAAATCACATACCATCTTCTCAAGACACTAATTCATAGGGACTGTAGAATACAAAACAATGCCCTCTTTCCTGAATTGCTTCCCGAAGGAATAGTAGAGCAGCAGGGCAAGAGGGAATTTGATGTGCCTGAAACACTCATACCTGTTTTATCTTCTATTATCCAAACCCTGTCCTCTCTATCTTCCTCCATCCCCAATGCTAGAGAAGAGTAAAGGGAGCAACTTGGATGCCTGAAGACAACTTGGACTAAAACAACTTCATCCATAAAGTGAGCCTAGGACTCTGGCTACATATATATTTTCTTCCTCTTTCATTTATTTTCTGTTTTCCTCACTTCTTGTGGTTTATTGCTACATTGGAGGATTTGATATTGAAATTTAAAATCTATCATACTGTACTCTGAGTTGTTCCAAAGGAAGGTATAATATTTATCTAACACCCATCCATTGATTATCTCTGTATCTACTTATAATGAAGTCCTAATAAAAATGAAATCCTTTAGACAGACTACTTGAGGGATTATTATAATTTTGGAATGGCCTCAGAGACACAGTTTTGGGAACAAATAAACTCAAATGAGTGGAGTTCCTGTCATGGCTCAGGGGAAACGAATTTGACTAGGAATCATGAGGTTGCGGGTTCGATCCCTGGCCTCGCCCAATGGGTTAAGGATCTGGTGTTGTTGTGAGCTGTGGTGTAGGTTGCAGACATGGCTTGGATCCCACATTGCTGTGACTGTGGCACAAACTGGCAGCTGTAGCTCCGATTAGACCCCTAGCCTGGGAACCTCCACATGCCGGAGGTATGGCCCTAAAAAATGACAAAAAGACAAAAAAAACAAAAAACAAAAAAAACCTCAAGTGCAAGTTTACCCATATTGTGAGGGTATAATCTAAAGTGTCTGTTTCAGCTCTCCCACTTTGGTTTATTTGTTTACTCACCTTTGTTCTTTCACTTATTCACTTATTCATTGATTCAAGCACCTACTAAGTGGAGGTAACCTGTCAAGTGTGTGAGCTACAAGGCTTGAAAATCTACCATTCTGTCCTTGAAGAGCTGTAGAGGCTGTGACTTGGTAACCCAGCTTTCTGTCTCTTTCTGTTTTTTTTCCTACACCACAGCCACAACAACGGCAGATCTGAGCCACATCTGCTACCTACACCACAGCTCATGGCAATGCCGGACCCTTAACCCATTGAGCAAGGCCAGGGATGGAACCTGCGTCCTCATGGATACTAGCCAGATTCGTTTCTCCTGAGCCATGACAGGAACTCCCCCAGCTTTCTCTTTTTAAATTGGAATTTATATACTTTCTCTATTTTACTGTAGACCTCATCTCTTCCTACTGTGTCACACATTGATGGCTTTATACATTTACATTACCTGCCTGATCCCTGAAGATGGCAGGGTTTTAGACACCTGACTTGAATTTTATTTGGGAAGAGCAGTCTCTGGGGGTGCCCTCATTTCAGACTTTAATTCTTGAATCATTATCAACCTTTCAGGGTAACTGGAGACATGCAGTCTGGGAACCAAGACTAGAATGAATGAGTTGAAGACACTGACTCTGAGGATATGGCAGCAGAATTGAATGTCCTGTTTGGAGACTGGAGCCTGATAACAAAAACTAAGAATGCTGCAAAGTCTGATTTTGGGTCCTGAGAGAAAAGCGTGACTCCTTAGGGGAGAACTGGGAGTCACACTTACTCTCTTAGGGATATATGAATTCCATGTATAGAAAACTAATCCAGTTCCCAGATGGGTGATACTGGCATGGTCACCTGGTATCAATAAGTACAATAAAGAGCCATTTCCTGAGAATTATTCATGACCTACGGCAAGTTGACAAAGACTTGGCATCTCAGATGATAGTCCCCAGGATATTCTGTGTGTGAAGAAAGATGACTCACAGGTAAGAGTTTCGATTTGAATGAATACCTGTTCTTACAATCAGAGCCCAGAACAGTGCCTGGAACATAGTATGCACTGTTGAATTGAGTCATTTTGTGTACTTGGGGTAGGTGAATTGGAGGTGGAGTGGGGCAGGGATCTGATTTGGAGATCATAGAAATAAACAAAGGTTTGTTTCTAAAAGAAGGGCCAAGTTGGGGGAGGGGGTGGCGTGGGAGGATAAGTAACTTTGTTTGTTGCCCCAGAGCTTTTGGGTGCAAAGGCAAGCAAATGGCTTAACTTTTTTGACTTTCAATTCCTCTATGTGTCATGATGTATGTGAGTAAGTTCCTTAAGAAGGCCGCTGCATATTGTGACTTTCAAAAAAAGATAGGGGGCTGGGAGTGGGTAAAATGGGTGAAAGTGGCCCAAATGCACAAACTTTCATTTATCAAATAAATGAGTCCTGGAGATATGATATATAGCATGGTGACTAAGGTAAGTAATACTGTATTGTATATTTGAAAACTGTTATGAGAGTAGGTCTTAAAATTCTTGTCACAAGAAAAAAAATTGTGACTGTGTGGCGATGGATGTTAACTAGACTTATTTTACTCTACAATATATCCATATATATAATCATTATATTGTATACCTGAAACTAATATAATGTTATATGTCAATTATTCTCAACAACCAAAAAATAAAAAATCAGTCTCTTGGAATGTACAGTATACTTTAAAAAACATAGCTGTCTATAGTAGTATCAGAGATTTATGAGTATTAGAGGCTTATACTTGGGAAGTGACGTTTTTGGTATCTCATTTTCTAACTCCCAATAACTGAAAAATGGAAGAAGGCTCTCTTTGTTGGCTAGATTCAGTTTAATTCAGTGTAGTTTATTGAGCAATAATGGTGGAGGCCAGTACAAAACTGGATACAAACTACCCTCAGGTAGCTCAGAATCTATAGTTCTAAACTGTGTTCACTTATAGTATGGAGTAAGTGCTATAATAGAAATATGACCTAGGGAAATGAAATTCAAAAGAAAATAAAAGGATCTGTCTGGGTAAAACTCACTCACTGTGACCCAAGAGACCATACAAGGTGGTGTTATCTTGGAAAATATCTCAAAACCTGGGCTTTGGCTTGTTGAATATATTTCTCAGACTGATAGTAAACAGATCTACAAGCCTATTCTATAAAGTCAGAATGGCAGATTAACTTTTGTTTATTTATTTATTTATTTATTTATTTATTTTTTGTCTTTGGTCGTTTTAGGGCTGCACTCATGCCACATGCAGGTTCCCAGGCTAGGGGTCTAATCAGAGCTGTAGCTGCTGGCCTACGCCACAGCCACAGCAATGCCAGATATGAGCCATGTCTGCAACCTACACCAAAGCTCATGGCAACACCGGATCCTTAACCCGCTGAGCAAGGTGAGAGTTCGAACCCGCAACCTCATGGTCCCTAGTCGGTTTCTTTTCCACTGCACCACGATGGGAACTCCCTTTTTAAAAATTTATTTATTTTGTCTGAAACTAACTTTTTGTAATAAGGATTCTGGCATCCTAGGAAATTAGATCCTCTTTGTTAACAACAAAAAAAAAAAAAAAAAAGAAAAGGAAAAGAAAAGCGAAAGTGAACGTTATCTGTGCACTTTATAAGGATGACAAAAATTTCTCTCTCAATTGGAAACCTAAGAGAAAGCAAACAAGGTTTTAGAACTGTTTACCTAGTTATTACCTCTAGGTTTTGATAGATCTGATCTGTCAAGAAATAAGCACCATTTATATAATGATGGCAATAATAATAAAAATAGTAAGTAGAAGTAGTAACAACAGCCACCAATATGGGGGGGCCTACTCTAAGCCAGTTGCTATGTTAAGGTCTATGCCTATCTTCATCATTGCATTTAAACCTTACAGCAACCTTGGAAGATAGGAGTAGTTGTTCACCTTCAATAAATATGGAAGCTGGGACTTAAGAGTAGTTAAAGAACTGTCAAAGGCTGTACAGCTAGTAAAATATAACAAGGTCATGAATGGGGGTCTGTTTTGCTCCATGTAGGTGGTTCTTACCTTTCATCACTTTTCTTGTTCTTCCCATACTCATAGACAGGAGAAAAGAAGATGAACATCTTTTTTTGCATCACTTAATTTATGTAGAATTATATAGGATTGTCTAAACCTTAAGACATTTTGCACAATCAGTAGTATAGTGGAAATAAATAGTATTTTCACTTACCAGAGAAAGATATTGTGTCTCAGAAAGGCAGTGTAATTTCCCTAGAGTCACAGCAAGTCTGGGACTGGGAACCATATTTCTATAGCCTACTATAGACTGATGCTGAGAATCATGAGGTAAAGTGGTGTCTGGAGTGGGAGAAATGCCTGACATTATGGTGTTGGTCATCTTCTGCTTGGTATTGTATATAGGAAGTGGTAGGGGAAGAGACATAGACAGGGAGGGAGAAGCCAATAGGAATTTAAGGCTTTCTTTGCATTAGCATCAGATGTTTCATATTATCTCTCAGTTTTTATTCTGTAAACAGCAAGCTGAAACCATCTGTAAGGAAGACACAGTAAATAATGCTTCTGTGAGTGTATATTCAAATAATACAAAAACAGAATTGGCATTTAATGTGTGTATTAGAAGTAACTCAGAAGCAACACTCACATACACATTCCTGAAAATAACTGAAACTATCATTTATTAACTGAAAAAAAAGCCCAGTTTCTTCCTTTTGTATATGGTCTACATGGTTGACTAAAGCATCAGAAAATGGACCTTAACGATTATGTATTTGTATAAAAACAAAAATTAGTTTTCTTTTTAATTATATCACTTACACTTAACAGACTTTAATTTGGTCCTAAATTTCAGACACTTTGCTTGACCATATGAATTTAAGGTATGAACAAGTGGCTCAGAATTCTTGGCTGTTTATTTCCTGACTCCCAGAGAGTCATGTGCTTAATAACTGATGATGTGTGATGAATTTTCAGCAAATGCCTCTGGGTAGACTGTTCTGACTTGCAGCTAAGAGAGAAGCTGGAAAGAAAGCAAAGGAGAAGGCTGCAAATCCCTTAATGAAATTTTTAATAAAAGCAGCTTTGAATGCATGCCTTTTCAAATCATTGCGTCCAACCATTTTTGAGAATCGACATAACTGATGAAGAGAGTGAGTAGTAAGAATGCAAAAAGCCTGCACAATTAAAGAGAGAAGTACATCTGGGAATGAGTGAAGGCCAGAAAGTAGCTTTGAACCTGGCTCAGGGAATTTTCATGGTGGCCAGTTCTCGTGGAGATTTTGCTGATGTCTATCTTTCAGTTCCTTAACCTTGAAGAGTAAAAAGTGTGTAGTAGTACTGTGCACTCACCACCGCGATGCTAGTACACCAGTCTATTCCTAGAGTTTTCATAGTGAGAGGAAGTACATAGGAATAGTACAGGGCCAGCCTTTTCCCAGGAGCACAGTGGGAAGTGGGAAATCAATGAGGAAGTAAGCTGTGTGTAGGTACTTCTTGAGAGTTCAGTGGTTAGGTTCACTTCCCGCCAGGGTGTCTTTGCTCTCCACTCCTCTTTGACAGATGCCCTGAAGTCACCTCATGGATTTCTTTGCGGTCGAATGTCAGCTCTCCCAGTCTAATAGGGCTGATGAAAAGTTGGTAGCAGTCTATTGGACAGACATCTGTAGTACCTGGACCTCTAGATTTCTCACCTCTCACAGTGAAAAAGGCATTGGTCTTGTCGGAAGTAAATGTTAACAGCTACTTTCTTTCCTTTCCTTTCTTTAAAAAATAAGTATTATAGTTAAAGCTTCCTCAGAATCAAGGCTCAGCTATGCATTGACCTCCAAGGTCCCCACAGTACTTCCTAACAAGTGAAATTAAGTAAAAAACCAGCTGTGGCAAGCCCACTGCTTGAGAAAGACAATGAGGGCAGGCACAGTTGTCTTCTCAACAATTATTTGCAGACATCATTAATAAATTCCCCTCTGAAGCAGCAATCAAGCCAATTCTTCCCTTTGGCAAGATGTTTAACTGCTACACAGAAATAGCTATAATCAGACCAAGATTAGAACAGAGGGAGGCTTACTTTATGTATTTCCTTCCTCCTGTAGTTTTTGAATAAGCATATGTGGTACCAGGCAAGTAGGTTTCCCAACAGTCCTGTGCATACACCCCTCAGGAGTCCTCATTCACTGACATGTTTATTATATGTGCAGTGGAAAGTTTCCCCTTACCAATTTTCGAATCTTTTGTGTTTTATCAAAAACAGAATGAAATACCCTCTCTGTATGTTTACACTGAAAGTGTGTAGGGGGTGTATCTCAAAAGACTCTACTGAGGTGTAATTCATTGCCAGTTATTTCATGGAGGAGGGAAAAGAAAGGGGATGAGAAGAAAAGGTTTTCTTTTTCTTTTTTTTCCCCAAAAAGGATTTTGTGGCTTTTGGCACTGTTAATAATTTGTGTGGAAAAATAATGTTTTCTTGTGTGTTTAATCCTGTGCCAAGGCAGCTGCTGGTGCAGTAGCATTCTGCAACAAATTAGAGGGCAGTTAAAGCGAGATTTTCCACCATTAAGAACAAAGCAGAGCCAGTTAGCATGAGGACAGCTTGTTCTAGTTGCTAATGTGCTTAAAAACTTGCTGCACATAATTTGAAACAGCTTTTGTGTGAGGATGCCGTGGCTCCAGTTTCTGAGGTCTAGTTCTAATTCCAAATCAAATGGAAGCAGCTGAATTAGAAAATGACAAGTTATGTACTGACATCGTCTGTCCAGGCTACAAAGATACTTTTTTTCATCATTGCTATTGATATGAAAGTTAGTTCCCCTCAATATTAAAATATTTAATGGATGACAGCTGTCTGAAATATGAAGCCTGCAGCCCCCCTGTTTACTGAAGGAGTGCTTTCAATAATGGTGTGGCAGCTCTAACACACTTACAAATTATTTAAAGATGTATTACCTTTACTGGTGAGGTAGCAGATGTTAAAAAGATTCAGGGCCTCCTTAAAAGTTGATCTGAATCTCAAGAGTTTTAATCAATGTAGCTTTTTATTTCACTGGCTTGGAATTAAATGGGATTCCTTGGTTGAAATGCATTGGAAAAGAGCATGCTGTGGTCCAAATACCTTTCAGTGCCTAGAATTTAAAACTTTCATTTGTAACTCAGATAGGCTGTAGAGAATTAAATCTAGGTGGGAGAGAAATAGGAGAAGGCAGATTTTCAGTTGGAGTTTTTGCCTACTTAAACACGGGCAGGGCACAGCTGTAGTGGTAAGGTTTCAGACCCTTTGTGAGCAAGGAATGAAGACTCAGCTCCTAAATTCACATTCTTCAGACTGAATATTAAGTTCTTCTTAAAGGCCAAGTGCACTGGTGACACCTTCACTAATAAGATTTCAAATGCTATAGTTGTAGCTATCCTAAAAAATACTAATGAAGGACATTAAGTTCTAAAGAAGGCCTTGAAGAAATCTCAAGAGGTCAGAAGTTCTTGGAAGAGTGTATACACGTGAAGAAAAATGAGAAGATTTTTGCTAAAATAAATTAAATGGCAGAATTCTATTCAAAGGAAGCTTTAGAAACCTATTTTTCTTCTGCAATATACCATTAGCACCTGAGGCTGGAAAATTATACACTTATTTTTGACTATATAATGTCCCATATGGGCTTCTCTGGGTTCATTTTTCTTCTAGGGAAAATGTAAATTTACCACATATTTAAGTATTTATAAATATTTATCTCTAGTTGAACTGAAGTGAGCCAGAAATTAGGAATTAGAGTAGAAAAAGTGGAGGTTGGACCTCTTGACACAGGAAAAATGAGCAGCTGTTTATTTGGTAAAGAACTACCAAAACCATCTGGGTGGTTGTGCAGGTTGTTACTGTACAACTGAAGGTGGTACTGTTCAGATTATAGTTATTGTGAATGGTATCAAAAGGATATGCAGTGTTCAGTTTGTATGGCTACCTATGATTATACTTGATTTGGTGTGTTTTTAAGGAACATGGACATACTCATTTGTCCAAATCTTCCCCTGCAGATAATCACAGTAGCTGATTGTCTTGTACAATTAACTTTTGAAGGGATAAGGGTTAAATGACTTATAGCAGGGATAGTAGCAGTGGAGAATCATATTTTATTAAGCTAGCACATTAACTTCTCCATACGTTTTTGGTCATTGTCCCTATTAGGAATCGGAATGCTAAAAGAAAGGAATATAGGAAAGGTCACTTTTAATGTTGAAACGAAAATATTAGAAGTATAAGGAACTATTTGGTTTAGGAAAAAAGCATAATGTGGTATCTTAGGCAGCAAAGTAACTGTTTGAGAGCATTGAGGACCTGGGTTGAAAAGATAGAGAAGGAAGGAATAAAAGCTTGACATAATTCAGAGTTTTTCGTAGGGCTATCCTAATTGAAGGAACAAGTATTCATTTAAAATTTTCGATTATTTCTGCCTCAAGATTAGTAGGAAAAGGCCTGAATAAATATTTTGAAATAATTTCTTGTTAATTGTCTGCAAAGGCTAGTTGGTTTTCCCAAGATTCAGCATTTCAACAGATACTTATTGGGCACCTCTTATTGGAGAGATGTGAGGGAACATGCAATGGTACATGTCATAGTCTCTGACCTTAGCATGCTGACATTTAAGTAAGAGACAAAATGTAAACTAAACATGTTAATATCAGCATAAAGAGTTCTGAGGTTGAGAAGAAGGTAGAGATCATGTGTGGTTAGGAAGAAGAAGAAAAGTTTTCTGGTGAAGGTGCTGTATTAGATGAGCCTCAGTGAACAACACAACTGGTTACTGGGACCAGAGTTGAATCCAGGGCCCTAAAAGTCTAGTGAGTTGTAAGAATTTAGGTGGGCAGAAAAATGTTCAAATATTTTAAAATTAAGTTTTATTAGAATTCCATTTGATTTGCTAATGTTTTTATGCTAGCTATTTTTGTTACTTTTAGAAGAGAAACAGGTAAAAAATAGTTCTAATGAAGAAGGGTGAGGATAATATTGAGTAATATTTGCATAAGAGATGTTTTTGTGATATAATCTGACTGAATTGTCCATTTTTCCCCCTCAGGAAAATACAGTGACATCTTTTCTAACCACTTCCATGTTGAATCTTTAGCCACCTAAACTTCATCAGCATTATCATTCTGAACAAACAGCATACAAGCTATTTTTAGTCATTTTTGTTTTATTTTGTTTTTCTCAATCCTATTGAGACTCTTTGAGGTATTGTGTAGAACATAACTCAGAATTATCCTGCAGAGGGGTGAAAGAGTTGGAGTAGCTATTTACCAACTTGTGTCTCTTAATGGGTTACTCCAAAAAGTAACTTCCTAGGACTTCCTGAACTGGTGGGACAGGCTCCAGTGGCCAGATAATGCCCTTAGGCAGAGAGGTGTAGGAAGCCAGTGGCTTCCTCCACAGGTGGTCTCTAGGAGGGCTGATTGGATATAGGAGAGGCAACAACAGTGTCTGCTATGGTGTAATCCTTATACAAAAAGAAAAAGGAAGAAACAAAGAATAGGGCTTTGTGGTCAATGTAATAAATGAAGTAAAGTAAGTTTCTTTACAGTTAGACTTCTCAGTAATTTTAATATTTGTTATAAATATTCTAAAAGGGATTATATGGGTTTTATCAGGTTTACTTGAACATAGGACACATTTTTTGAGAAGCAACTTGTAAGACTAATGCGTGGAAGATAATTGATAAATATTTTGTAAGTATGTTATTTCTACATTTACACAGTATCTCTATGATGGGAATGGGCAGATGTAGAGGTAAATCTGACTTGACTCTTACCTTTAGGTTGCTCATGATCCATTAGGGAAGATAACATATGTGTGATAATTATCGTAATGTAAAGTAATAAGGGATGAATGGGCTATCAGAGATTAAAGAAAAGAAAGATTGTTTCTAGCTGGGACACAAGGAAGCCTTCCTAAATGAAGTGGCAATGACCTGAATCTTGAATTTAGGTTGGGCTTGGGGAATTTTAAGAGAAAGAAGAGTAGCAAATTATTCTAGGGTAAGGAAGCAGCATAATCAAGAAGGGTAGAATTAAGGGAGAATAGTGTTGAGAAAGTCCTTATTTTATAGATGGTGCTAAAGTCTACAAAAATTAGGCTAGAAGGCATGAACAAAACATTATCTAAAACTGCTTTCAGTGATAAACTGTGTGTGTGTGTGTGTGTGTATACACTATGCACATAATTATTAGGTTTCTGAAGAACTTTTTCATGTTGATGTGCAAGCTTATGCTCTGGTCAGTGAATCTAGAAAACAGTTCAAAATGTCACGGAACTGCTTGGTATTCTCTAGGCATATCTAGATCTGTTACAGCTTCTGTCTCAACCCTGCAGAAAGCTTCCCTCCACAGAAAACTACCAATTCCAGGAACCACTGCACTCCAGAATCTGCCCATTTAACTGTAAAACTCAAAAACATTGCTTCTACCCCTTCAACCTAAGCAGGTTCTTTCAAATGCTTAGGTGACTATTTATAAAGAAAGGCCAAGGTAATTAGTTCAGTTCTCATGTCTGCCAGAGTATGAGCGATTGATTGCAGTGAAACTCTGCTCCTCATAAAACAACTCAAAACACATTGTAATTATATTGTTTAAAATAATATACCAAAAATTTCAAGGAAAAACTTCAATAAGATTACTTTTCATCTTTTAAATGTTGCTTTCTAATCCTTATCCAGATGTGCACATATTTTTCTTATTACTATAAGGTGATTCCAGTTTTACATTCTCATGATTAAAATACCTTATTTTTTATGTTTCTCCATATTCTTTTTAACTTTTATTGAAGTGTCTATTTCTATTTTAAAAGAATAATTTATTTGCATTTGCAAAAATTATAAATGCTCATTATAAAAATGTCAATCAAAACTCAAAACTACAAAAAGAAAATAAAAAACCCTCAACATTCCACATCCCAAAATAAGCATCATTAACATTTATTATACATAATTTTAGACATACCATTATTTTAGCAAAAAAGCTGAAACCAAGGTAATTGCTAATATTAAGATAAACCTCTCTTTAACTCAAATATGAGACTTCCTAAAGTGTACCCTTTAAAGTTTCTTATCAAAGCAATATTGATAGTTTATAAAAGACTGGAGTTCTTTTTTTTTAAGCTATGTGTTCCATCTTTGACTCTGCCTTTAAAGATGAGAAAATTTAGACTTTCCACTTTCCCCTTTCCATTTTGCCTTTGTATTATTATATTATTATTTTAATGTCATCAAGTTATAGTTGCATTCTGTTCTATAACCATAATTTTTATAGTCCTGAGTTGTTTTTGATTCACCTCTTGAATTTTATGTGTCTGAGTTTTTCACACTGTCCTATATAGTTATTGGCCATATGAGCTGTTGAATACTTGAAATGTGGCTAGTGTGACTGAGGAACTGAATTTTAAATTTTATTTAATCTTAAGTAATTAAATTAATTACTTTACATTTGAATAGAGTTACCTGTGGCTATATGTTATCATATCATATAACAATGCTGTCTTTAATGCTTTAGATATTTTCATGCCTTTTATGTCTTCATATCAAACGTACAAAATCTTGGAACACAGTTTTCCTTAGAACTTTTTAGGAATTGAGTATTGCTGTGAAAGATTATGAGGCTGTTCTGCATTTTTCTTCCTATTTGATAATACTTTATATCTTGAGAGATTCCAGGGGCCAGTGGAGGAGGCTACCTAGAGCTGTTATAGTGGACAGGATCCATGATATTTTGCACTATGATCCATATTTACCAACCAAAACTAATGAAAAGCTTGCATGTCCTCATGGATATGTCAACATAGAAAAGGTATTATATCTGCAAGTCATTGGTTATTATCCTATTTTCACAAAAGAGAAATTTAGAGAAGTTAAATTTTTTTTCTAATTTTTTTCCTTGTTTTTGCTTTTTAGGGCCTCACCCTGTGGCATATGGAGGTTCCCAAGCTAGGGGTCTAATCAGAGCTACGGCTGCTGGCCTACGCCACAGCCACAGCAACACAGTATCCAAGCTGTTTGTGCGACTTACACCACAGCTCATGGCAACACCAGATCCTTAACCCACTCAGTGAGGCCAGAGATCAAACCCGCAACTTCATGGTTCCTAGTTGGATTCATTTCTGCTACACCACGACAGGAACTCCTAATATTTTTTCTAACGTTACACTGAGAATAAATGGCAGAAATAGGATATGAATCCAAGTCTGTTACTGTTTTTTTCTACCAATATAGTGATTTAATTTTTTTAGTGGCAAAAAAAATTTTCATTATTTTCTTTTTTTCTTTCTTTCTTTCTTTCTTTCTTTCTTTCTTTCTTTCTTTCTTTCTCTTTCTTTCTTTCTCTCTCTCTTTCTTTTTTCTTTCTTTTATTTCAATAACAATGAATTTTGTTTCAATTATAGGTGTACAGAGATCATCACAAGTCAATGTGATAGATTTTGTGTCCCAAACCCACAGTGCATCCCCCACCCCCCCGATTGTCCCACTTGAAAAACCAAGGTTTTCCAAAATCTGTGAGTCATTATCTGTTCTTCAAAGAAGTTCACTGTGTCTCTTTAGCTTCCACATATAAGCGGTAGCATTGGGTGTTACTGTCTAATTGTCTGACCGGTTTCACTTCGCATGGTAATTTCTAGGTCCATCCATGTTGCTGCAAATGCCGTTATTTCGTTCCTTTTAATGGGTGAGTAATAGTCCATTGTGTGTATGTACCATATCTTCCAAACCACTACTCTGTCGATGGGCATTTAGGTTGTTTCCATGACCTGGCTTCTTCCCTCTCTAGCTGCTTTAAATGTAAAGTTAGGTTGTTTATGTGAGCTTTTTCTTGTTTCCTGAGGTAGGCTTGATTTGCTATATACTTTCCTCTTGGAACTGCTTTTGCTGCATCCCAGAGGTTTTGGAGTGTCGTTATCTTTTCATTATCATTTGCTTCTAGGTATTTTTTAATTTTCTCTTTGCTTTCTTCAGTGATCCATTGGTTGTTTAGTAGCGTGTTGTTTAATCTCCACGTGTTTGTATTTTTTGCCATTTTTTTCTTGTTGTTGATTTCCAGTCGCATACCGTGGTGGTTAGAGAAGATGCTTGAAATGATTTCAATTTTCTTAAAGTTTGTGAGGCCCAGGATGTGATCAGTCTTAGAGAATGTTCCGTGCACACTTGAGAAGAATGTGTATTCTGTTGGTTTTGGAGGGGATGTCCTATAAATAACTATTAAGTATATGCCTTTCCTGGTGAGCCTTGTCATTTGTGGCGTTTTGTTTATGGTTGTGGCCTTTTCTTTTCTGACTAGAGAAGTTCCTTTAGGATTTGTTGTAAAGCTGGTTTAGTGTTGCAGAAATTTCTTAGCTTTTGCTTATCTGTAAAGGTTTTGATCTCTCCTTCAAATCTGAATGAGAGCCTTGCAGGGTAAAGCAATCTTGGTTGGAAGTTTTTCCCTTTCATCACATTAAGTATATCATGCCACTCCCTTCTGGCCTGCAGAGTTTCAGATGAAAAATCTGCTGCTAATGTTATTGGGGTTCCCTTGTATGTCATTTGTTTCTTTTCCCTAGCTGCTTTCAATATTTTCTCTTTGTCCTTAATTTTGGTCATTTTGATTAATATGTGTCTCGGGATGTTCCTCCTTGGGTTTATTTTATATGGTACTCGTTGCACTTCCTGAATTTGTCTGAGTGGTTCCTTTCCCATGTTAGGGAAGTTTTCGGCTATTATCTCTTCAAATATTTTTTCTGTCCCCTTCTCTCTCTCTTCTCCCTCTGGCACCCCTATAATACGGATGTTGGTGCATTTAACATTATCCCAGAGTTCTCTGAGACTCTGCTCATTTCCTTTCAATCTTTTATCTCTTTTCTCTTCTGCATTAGTGATTTCCACTAATCTGTCCTCCACCTCACTGATTCGTTCTTCTGCCTCCT
>PVHT021183634.1:38950679-38965577 GCA_004024745.2 Catagonus wagneri | reverse complement strand
TCAAATATTTTTTCTGTCCCCTTCTCTCTCTCTTCTCCCTCTGGCACCCCTATAATACGGATGTTGGTGCATTTAACATTATCCCAGAGTTCTCTGAGACTCTGCTCATTTCCTTTCAATCTTTTATCTCTTTTCTCTTCTGCATTAGTGATTTCCACTAATCTGTCCTCCACCTCACTGATTCGTTCTTCTGCCTCCTATATTCTACTGTTGGCTGCTTCTAATGAATTTTTTATTTCAGTGATTGTATTTTGCATCTCTTCTTGTTTAATTTTTACATCTTGTATTTCTCTGCTCAGTGTTTCCTGTAAATGATCGATCTTTGCCTCCAGTCTATTTCCAGTGCCTTGCATCATCTTCAGCATCAACAGTCTAAAGTCTCTTTCTGGGAGGCTGATAATCTCCTCATCACTGAGCTGTTTTTCTGGGCTTTTCTCTTTCTCCCTTATCTGAGTTGTAGTTTTCTGTCTTTTCATTTTTACAGGCTTTTGGTGAGGTGACCTTTTTGCCAACAATAGAGTTGTAGCCTCTCTTAGTTCTGGCGTTTGCCTCCCATGTGGCTAAAGTTGGTATGGGCAGGGCTTGCTGTAGGCTTCCCGATTGGAGGGACTGATGCCTGCCCACTGGTAGGTGGGGTTGATTCCTATCCCTCTGATGGGTGGGGCTTTGTCTCTGGATGAGATTAGAGGCTGGCTGTGTGCCTGAGGGGTCTTTAGGCAGCCTGTTCTGTGATGGGTGGGGCTGTGATCCCACCTGGATTATTGTTTGGCCTGGGGCCTCTCAGGGCTGATGGGAGGGACCAGGGTTTCCCAGAAATGGCCACCTTCAGAGAAATGCAGGCTGATGAATGTTCCTGAGAGCTTCGCCTCCAATGCCTTTCCCCCACAACAAGCCACAGTCACCCCTGTTTTCCCAGGAGATCCTCCAAGGATTGCAGTCAGGTTCCACCTGGATTCCTATGGAGACTGTTTGCCCTGGGACCCCGTGCATGTGAAAGTCTGTGTGTGCCTTTCAAGAATGGGGTTTCTGTTTCCCCCAGTCCTGTGGAGCTCCTGCACACAAGCCCTGCTGGCCTTCAATGCCAGATCCTCCGGGGGCTCTTTCTCCCTGTTCCCGATCCCCAGGCGTGGGGTTTTGACGTGGGGCTCAGAACTCTCAGTCCTGTAGCTGAGTCTCTGTGATATAGTTACTTTCCAGTCTGTGGGGCTTCCCACCCAGGAGGTATGGGCTTGCTTCTATCGCGTAATCACCCCTCCTACCTCCTGATGTGGTCTCCTCTTTGTCTTCTGGAGCAGAATATCTTTTTTGGAAGTTTACAGTCCATTTGGTTGAAGGCTGCTCGGCATTTGGTTGTAGTATTGTTGTTTTTTGGGAGAGAAGTTGAGCTCCAGTCCTTCTATTCTGCCATCTTGATCCAATCTTCTCTTCATTATTTTCTAAAAATGAAATTTTGTGTAGAATTCTAAAGTACAGCTATTTAAAACTGCTGGTAATTCTGTAATATATTTTAAATTATCATTTTAAAACATTAACTGTTAACCCATGAGAATAATGAGGCTGTTTTAATCAACACCAAAATTTGAAATTTGAGCTCACGACTAACATTCATAGCCTTACATTGCTCAGCATCCAACTGATTTCTCTCTGGTTTGGTTTACTCTGTCATGGAATTCATGACTCATGCAGATACATAGTTGTAGGTGTCATTCTTTTTTAGTGGCATGTGTTCAGCTCAGGACATTCTTCAATTAAACTGATCCAGAAACTTAAAAGAGAATCAATAGAAAAAGTTTTGTTTTAAAACTGAGTCATAACCACATCTGGTAAGTGCTTGCATTTCTTACCTTCAATAGAAAGGCTAGTCCCCAACTTATAGCAAACATCAAAGCTTATCTATAGTATGCTACGTGTCACTGGTTCAATTAAAATTGAATAAGTAACTACTGAGCAATGCCAAGGGCTTTAGCCAAGTAGACATGTGTGAATCTTTCCTGGTGCATGACTGAACAGACATCCCATGAGGTAGTAGGTATTTACCTGGGTGCTTTTACATGTGTGAATGATATGTATTGACCTATAACTTTTCAGATTAATGGTACATTTATAAGTTCACAAAATGTGTAAAACTGGTAAGGGAGGCTCTCTTCTGATTAATCCAATTAAAAAATGGATTAATCTTGCAGCATGAGTGAAATTTTTGTGATCTTCAGTTTCATGTGACCTGATAATTACATATTAAATTCTGTAGCTTATTTCTTTAAAATACAATTTAAATTATTAAAATATGATTGAAAATCTATTTGAAGCAAATAACTCATAACACACTGTTGAATATAGTTGACATAATTTTGCTGCCTTACTCTCAAGCCTCATAGGCTTTCATAGTTGCAGATATTTATGTCTGGATTGTATCTATCAAAAACATTGCCATAAGCTTTCATGATTTGGAATCTAAATTCATTATTCATTTTTTTTCTTTTGTGGCTAAATCAAAAAACTTCATCCATTTGGATCTGTTTCTTCTGACTTGACAGAGTTAAAAAAGGATCACTCTTGCTGGTTTGGATCTTGTAGACCTTGAAGTGAGGTGTGTGTATGTGTGTGTGTGTGTGTGTGATAAAAACATGTTATAAATTCCTGAGGTCAGTGGCCTAGGAAATAATCTCTTAGCTGGTCAGCTTTTGCTGGGGGGGGGTGTGTGCCCATTTTTTTTTTTTTTAATGGTGTCTATCAACTTTTGGAAGCTCTGGGAAAGGAATCCTCATAAATGGACATTCCTCTTCTCTGACTTTATCTTTAGTTGAAATTCTATGCTTCTGCGGTTTCTCGTCTGATTTCTAGTCTGTGGCCATTTCTTATCTCCTTTACTAAAGCAAGAAAGGTCTGTGCAGTTAGAAGAAACAGGGATCAGATGTGTGCAGACAATAAAGTGTGAAATATGCAGAAGACACATCACATACCCAAGCTTTATGTATGTGTATGTGGAGCAGGCTTGCTCTTCTAAATTTAGAAACAGGCCTTATATTGGTCCAGCTTATGAAGTCCTTTTTTCAGAATGTGAGAAGAGTAATTTATTGAGGTAGGGAACCCAAAGAGAGTTAATAGCCCTTGAAGATATCTTCCATGTGCAATCTAAGATATGAGATAGATTTATTAATTGAATGAATCAAGGTAAAGTTGTTGGAGGAACTGTAGTTGACCACCTGCATGGACACATGGGAAGAGTGGGGCTTGGGGAAGTATGATAGATTCTTTAAGGCCAAAGGCCAAGTGGGTGCCACTCAACTCACATTTATGTGCTTCCTATTTAGGCGGACATTATTCCTGACTCTGCAAAGTAGACATTGTTCCTGTCTCCAGGGAGCTGATATAGAGTGGGAGCAGGATCTTGAAGAGAAATTTTAGTATAAAGTGCTAAGAGTGGGATGGATTTTTCTGACATGATTTTTTTCACTTTGTTTAATCTCCTAAGGACCTACTTCAGTAACTGGGTCTGCATCTGTAATTACCAGCCAACATTTATATGCATCATTCTTTTATTCCTTAGCCCCTTTAAGGTAGATACTATTATTTGCCCCATTTTATGGGTAAGTAAACTAAGACTAAGGAAAACAAGCTGCTTTTCTGCAACAGTCTGGACAGTAACAGTACCCAACTCCCAGAATTTTTAAGAGGATCATACATGCAGAAGTGCTTTTGATCCTAAAGTAAAAGCACGTGACTACTTAAAAAAAAACACTGTAAAGGGAATGAGAAGACAAGCTACAGACTTGGAGAAAATATTTGCAAATCACACATCTGATAACACAACTTTCCAAATATACAAAGAATTCTTCAGACTTAATAGTGAGAAAATGAACAACCCAATTAACAAATACACAAAAAACCTGAACAGATATCTCACCAAAGTAAATGGAGATAAGCATGTGAAAATATCATATGTCATTAGAGAATTATAAATTAAAGCAATGACATACCACTGCACAGCTATTAGAACAGCCCAAATACAAAAGTATTGATAGTACCAAGTGCTGGGAAGCATGTGGAACAACAGGATCTCTCATACATAGCTCCTGGGAATGCAATTTGGTACAGCCCCTGTGGAAAACAGTTTGGCAGTTTCTTATGAAACTATGATCCAGCAATCGCAGTTCTTGATATTTACCCAGAGAAGCTGAAAACTTGTGTCAATGGAAAAATCTGCACATAAATGGTTATAACAGTTGTATTCATAATAGCCCAAACTTGGAAGCAACTGTGATATCCTTCAGTAGATAAATTGAATAAGTAAGCTATGGTACATTCAGACAATGGAATATTATTCAGCACTAAAAAGAAACAATTTGTAAAGCCATCAAAAGGCATGGAAGAAACTATTCTGAATGATACCAAAATGGTGGACGCATGCCATTGTACATTTGCCAAAACCCGGAGAATGTATAAGAGCAAGAGTGAACCCTAATGTAATCTGTGGACTATGGGTGTAATGATGTCCCCAGTGTAGGTTCACTGAGTGTAACAAATGTACCACTTTGGTGGGAGATGATGGTAGTGGGGTGGGCACGCCTGTGGGCAGGGAATGTGTGGGAACTCTCAGTACATTTCACTCAGTTTTGCTGTGAACCTAAAACTGCCCTGGAAAACAGTCTTAAAAAAAGACTATACTTTTAGCTTATTTGTCCAGGTTCATCAAGATTCACTGAACAGGTTAGCTTAGCAAGTGACTGGCCTTAGATCCGATGTTTTCTTTTGATCCACATTGTTGGGTGACGTTTTATTCGGTAGAGCTCTAGGTAACCTTGAACCTTCTTATCAAAAGAAACTGAGGGAAAAAAACCTTCAACCAAGAAGAAAAATCGTATGTACCTTACCCATTTGTTTAACTTCATAAACTCACTGTATTAAACCTCATCATTTGAAATGTATTGTTAATGGTCTTTTCCTTCCCATAGTTGAGGGTGGGCAGATTATTACTAGGTCACACTGACTTTGAATGGGGAATACATTATGGAAAGGCCCCACTGAGTTTATTATTAATCCCTCTATATAATAGGAAACAAAACAAAACCAAATCCTTTACACAACCCTGACCCTTTGTTTCTTGTTTGCATTATTGTTTGTTGTGGTGTGCACTGCCTGACCTGATGTAAATGCCAAGTTCACAGCCTCTTCTTTGAATTTAACACTGCAATCATAAATTGTTTGTCCATTTATAAATAAAATGAAATGTGGGGGATGATGGAGCTTGAGAGAGGATATTGTCTGAAACTCTTGGATCTCATTCCCAGCACAGATGTGCCAAAGCTGTTTGGCAAAGTATAAATTGAAGTAGATGTTAGGACTGTGAACAGCCCTCTGGGGGCAGGTGGGCTGGGTACTTGGCTGAGATTGCCTCAGAGCTGTAGAAAATGGCAATTGCCTGAGGCTTTTCATGTTTTTTCCTGAAACATTGTTCTCTTTCTAGTTCTCTAGTATAACCAGAAGGGTTGATTTGGAATATCCAGGAGTATTATGGATTGAAACAATAAGGCATCTTAGAAATTGTCATATTAAGGCTGTGCATGAAGAGGTGATGTCTCTCTTCTCTGCAGGAATATATATAAAGGGAAATCAAAATTTACTTCCCATTAAAGTTTATTCTTCCAATTTTATTCAATTTAGAAATGCTAAGAGGCTTTTGAAGATTAAATTTCACGTTGAATGTACTAATTCTTTCTGTGTTAGTGGTTTTTCTACTGAACTAGAGCAGGACATGCAACTTTATGAGTGAGTGCTAATTGGTCATTGAACAAGAATGGTGTGGAAATGACTTGAGAGAGAATTTTGTGTCGTGAAAAGTGTGATGGTGTCTGGAGACCTGGGTGCTACCTCCAGTTCTGCTACTAATTAGTGTTCTGAACTAAGTGGGACACGAAAATTTCACAGCCTCTAATGCCTCTTTTGTGAAATTTGTGATGAGAGGAAGGTCTGAGTAGTGTTAGCATATGGTTACCACGGTGCCTTCCGGTTCTAACTTTTTATAGTTCTTTGAATATTAGCCGGGACATGGGGAGTTAGCTTTGGATGTTCTTTGAACAGTTTTCCCTATGGTTTCCTGTCAGCTTTGTGGAGGGGGTCTACAAGAGCTATAGATTTTCCCCCGTCTGCCCTCTACTACAGAACAAACAGACCACATGAGAATCCTGACTCTCAAGCCCTTCATGGACTGACATTTTGTAGTTTCAAAAGCACTTCTGGGAGTTCCCTTCGTGGCTCAGTGATTAACGAATCTGACTAAGAACCATGAGGTTGCGGGTTTGATCCCTGACCTTGCTCAGTGGGTTAAGGATCCGGCGTTGCCGTGAGCTGTGGTGAAGGTTGCAGACGCGGCTCAGATCCCGCGTTGCTGTGGCTGTGGCGAAGGCTGGCAGCTACAGCTCCTGTTAGACCCCTAGCCTGGGAACCTCCATATGCTGTGGGTGTGGCTCTACATAAAAAAAAAAGGCAAAAAGACCAAAAAAAAAAAAAGCACTTCTGCATGTATGATCCTCTTAAAAATTCTGGGAGTTGGGTACTGTTACTGTCCAGACTGTTAATGCTTACAAGTAAGCAAACTATCTCAGAGACAAGGCATGCTGGGTCAAACCGTGTAAAATCATCCCAGGCTGTCATAAAATGGTAGTTAAGTCTAGCTTTTGGGATAGAAAAGACTGATCTTGAGTCTTGACTCTGCCATTTATTCTTTCTTTGATATTGGGCAAATTACTTTATCTCAGTTTCTGTGTTTATACGAAGGTGATTCTAATACTCAAAAGAATGTTTTAGTGTAATTTATTTGTGGGAGGGGCAAAGGAATGCTTTTATATGTATGAAAAAATGCTTGGCACAATACCACCCATGGAGTAAATTCTTAAGAATGATAGCTCTGATTATTATTTTATTATTAAGTAGAGGCTCCAGGTCTTCTGATTCATGAGTGTTCTACTATAACCAGCATAAGTTGATAGCATATTTTTATGATCTTGATCACATTAATGTCTGGAGATCAGTTTCTCTAAAGGGTATCAATTTATGGCCAAGGAGGTCCTGTGCGAATCAGGACCTTCTGGGAGTGCTTCATTTGCCTGCTACTTAATGGAGTGAAAATGGGCCATAGGTCAACCTGAAAGAAGTGGAACCATCTTTTCCGTACTCCTCAAGGAAAACAAAACAAAAACAACAGTTTTTTAAAAAAGTTATTGTTATGAAAATAATATAGCTTATTTTAAATGTTTTTGGAACCATAATTTAAATAAGGAGGAAACTAAAACATCTTGCATATGCTTCTATCACTTATAAACAAATACTGCTCACCTAATTGTATGATTTATTTGTTTTCTTTGCAGGGCATTATTGGTCTTGTTCTTATTGGCCATAGTTACTATAACCTATAGGTTTACTAAGTATCCTAAATACATGGGCTTTAGCTCCTGCTAATCCTAATTACTAGTGACCTTTTCCTAGTCACAAGGGAATAAAGTGGGAAACATAGTATTTGATGGCTATCTTGGCCGGTTTTTTTTTTTTTTTTGGTTTAAATTTTCTTTCAAAAGGAAAAACCACAAAGTCTGAAAATGAAGCTCAGGTACCTGGTTCCAACCTGTTACTTACTGATACTGTTACCATACATAGGACATTTAATTTCTTTGAGCCTTAGTTTTTCAGTCTAAAAATCACAGAACTGTGTCTAGGACTTACTTAAGATTGATTCTTAATTCCTAAAGTCTCCCATATAAGACTCCAAAAAAGGTGCTTATCGGTCTCACAGGTTTGCTCAGATTTCACCTCTGTATGGCTGTACAAGCCTCCTGCTGTACTCCAAGTCATAGCTACCAAAGGCAACCTCATGGACACTACATCAGTTGTCACAAAACGTGCTGCACGAAAACTGTCAAACTCAATGGCTAATACTACAAGTATTCTTATAGATCTGTAGGTTGATTGAGGGTTGACTGAAAGAAGCTTATCTTAGCAGGGTGGCTCTGTTGCTCTTGGCTGAACTTAGATGTCTGGAGGGGTCAGTTGGCTAATGTAAGCTAGGCTCTGCTGGACAGTTAGACCTTGCTGCCCAAGTCTTTCACCCTCTTCTTGGAGCCAGCTATCTGGCAGGTGCATGTAAGAAGAGTCACAAGAGACAAGGCCAGCCAGGCAAAAACTTTTCAAGTCTTTAGTCACAACATACCTGCTAACATTTCATTGGCCAAAGTAAGTTACATAGTCAAACCCAAGCCCTAAGGAAATATACGTTGCTTCTCTAGTAGGATGAATTGAAAAATCAGATCATATAAAGGGGGTAGAATACAGGGAGGGCTGAAGAATTGGGCCACTGATGTAATCTATTAAATATCATTCTTTTGGAAACATGAAGGTACCCTGTTGCCTCCCAGACACATTTATGCAGGCTGGTCTCAGGAAGAGATTCTCTGCACCTGATACCTGTGTCTTGGGAGATGGAAAAATCTGTGCCTGCCTTCCTTGAGATTAATTTTCCTGGCTAATTAGGTATCTAGGATTGCAGTAAGTTAGTGCTGGCCAAACTGTGCTTTGAGGACTGGCAGAATTAGCAACACCTGGGAGCTTGTTGGAGCAAATTCTTAGACTCCATGTTGAACCTATTGAACCAGAAACTCTTGGGGTGGGGGCTAGGAATCTGCATTGTGGCAAGCTCCCAAAGCAATTCTTATGTTTACTGAAGTTTGAGAACGAGTAGAACAGATCAAATCACATCTTTGCTGTGGTGTTCCTGGTCGCCTCGTCCCTGTGTAACCTTACCTTCTCTTGCTTTACTGAAATGCCATCATGCATTACCTGTCCCTGCTGTTGGGGATTTCAAGCTAACAGTTAATATCCCAAAGTAGCAGCCTTCTTTACTGGACCTGAGGCCAAAATGGGCTTTCTGATACTTCTCTCCCATCCTGAGTCTGGACTTCTGGATTAGTATGTGTGGAAAAGTGCAGACCAGACCATGGTGAGCCTTCATGTCAAGTATAGAAAATACAGGAATAGGAAGTCATAGGCATATGCAAATCTTAACTTTTAACACTGCCCAGTTGATACATACATGCCAGTAGATATCACATTTATGCTATCTCACTAATTATATGAATCATTCAACCTCATCGCTAGAGGTGAAGAGAAAAGACTACTTTTCAATACTTATAAGAGAGTGAAAGTCATATTTTATATGGTTGCAAAATTATCAGAGTGGTAGAAAAATGTTGTTCCCCTTTGTCAGAGAAGCTCGTGGTTGGGACTCTGTCAGTCTTAGTAGTTTTATGACTCTTTGGAGATAAGAAGTTTCACATATAGTGATTAACATTTAGTTCCATTTAGTAATTAATATAATTATATTGTCTGTTGAAAATATAAAGTAACAGATAATATAATATATAATATAATATAATATAATACCTGAAGAAAGATACAGCTTTCTCTTTCTCATCTCACTTTGGGTTAGTAGAACTGAATTTTCAAGGTTTAGTATCAGCACTTAACATCCCTAAGGTGAAAATAGCTAGTGTCATAACTCAGCAAAACTGTATGTTAACTGTATACTTTGTATGTTATGGGGAAAGAAACGAAAGAAATAAAGGGAAAGTAGGTAATTGCTCACATGATAGAGGAAGATATTATCCTGCCAATTCCTTCCTGGAACTGTATGCATCATATCCTGTGTCTGTGTTATAGCACAGAGAGTCATTGCTAACAATGAATAACAGTATTGGAATGACAGCAGTTTAAGTGCAAAAGAAATATGAGTTCTAACAAACTAGGCAGACACACACACAACATGAAAAATGTATAATGCATCACCAGGCCAGTTGTGTCTGTGGCAGTTAAGATACTGATCCTGATTGAGAGGCTCATCTGTTCATTTGATTGGGTCTCATGGTTTAAATCTCTCTAAAGAGTGGAGGGTGGTTGAAAGAGCTAGTTTGCTCTGATTGATGGTGCAAAGAGGTGGGTTTTGTCTACTTCTCATGTCTATATATGTGAGGAATAAGCTTCTCTGAATTTGCATTGACTTTATTATCAAAGATAATAAATGGATGAATTCTAAAAATTTTGAGGGAATGTAAAAGTCTTGAAATCTTTGAAAGTTGCTGGGTTAACACAAAGCCAGTTACCAATACCTTTGTCAGTGCTGCTGTCATTGTTTATTTCATAATTTGATCCTTGATGGAAGAAAACATGGATCCATAAATTATTCTTAACTTTTCCCTCATACCCATCTTCATGGGGTTTCCCATGTTTCCACTTTCAATGTTTCTGGAATACTTCTTGTTCTCTTTATTCTTGTTCTCACTGACTTGTCTAATCCTTATTCACTTTGCCCATTGCCAAAGCTATGTAGCTGGTTTTCCACCTCCAGTGATCTCTGCAGTTCCCATTAGTGATCTTTTTAAATCATGAGCTCTTCCATGATGCACTGTCCTTCACTATGTCAGTATTCTCCAAAGAGAAAGTTCAAGATGACTGGGTTACAGGAAGAAATGCTGGGACACACACACACACACACACACACACACACACTCACACACACACACACACTCACACATTTCAAAAGAATGAAGGGATTAAGATATATTACCATTTAATATAGAGTGACACTGGTTGTCATACTTTGTTTCTGTGTAATGTTTGGATTTGAGGTAACCAAAGCAAAGATGGAATTTCACAACATAGAATGGTAGAAAGCAATGCCGTTGTGAATCAGCTTAACTGGATTTACAGATTATGCCATCCCATTTTAACCAAATGAACTCCCAGAAAAATGGGCAACTGACTTACACAGAAATAATGAGAATAGTAGGACTGGAACTTTGCTTTTTTTCTTGGTACAAGTTCTTTATCAGCCACATTATGGGGCAAATACAATCATGATGTAATTAGATATGACAAATAGCCAAAAGGAAATAGAAATTATCAAGAAGACTATTTGAATTAATAAAAATCTCTCCAACAATGTAGTCTGTTTTTTGAGATATTAGCTAATGAGTGTAAGACTATTTGAATTAATAAAAATCTCTCCAACAATGTAGTCTGTTTTTTGAGATATTAGCTAATGAGTGTAATGATATATGTAGTAAATACAAATTATGTCTACATATATAATTTTTTTTAAAGCTGATTAGTTGCACAATGTAAGCTAGCTCATGGGTTAAGTGTCGGACTCCTCGATGTAGCATGTCAGTCTATCACACCCCAGCCTCTAACTCCAGTACAGTTTATCTTCTGTCCACATCTTCATCACACTGGACTCCCCAGGTGCCTTGAATTTCCTGTAGTTTTCTAGACACTCCATGTCTCATCTCTCCATATCAGAGCTTTTTGCCTGCCCAAATAACCTATTCCTCATTCATCTCCTCTCCATATGAGTTATGTCCCTTAAGACCCACAGCCCAAAGGGCTGTTCTGGGAGGAAATTTTTGCCTAATTTAGTCCTTCTCAAAACCTAGTCTGTGGAGCTTTAAAGAAACCCACTGCTCAGGCCCCACCCCTAGAGATTATAATTATTTCAGAAGATTCCCAAGTGATTCCAGTGTGCTTAACTTGATTGTAGCATCCATCACATTGATTTATGATGATCAATTCATATACTTACTTGCTAGATGTAAGCATCTAGAGGGCAAGAGCTGTGTTATTCTTTCCTGTATCCCCAAATGCTTAAAGATATTGTCAGGCTTAGAGTTCCTGTCATGGTGCAGTGGAAACGAATCTGACTAGGAACCATGAGGTTGTGGGTTCAATCCCTGGCCTCGCTCAGGGGGTTAAGGATCTGGCGTTGCTGTGAGCTGTGGTGTAGGTCGCAGACGTGGCTCGGATCCTGCATTGCTGTGGCTGTGGTATAGGCTGGCAGCTGTAGCTTGGAAAGGACCCCTAGCCTGGGAACCTCCATATGCCTCAGGTATGTCACTAAAAAGGCAAAAGGATATTACGGGGCTCTAGTAGATGAGCATAACCATAAACGATAACCATAAATTGTTATTGATATAAATCAGTGGTTCTCAACCTTAGATGTACATCAGAATCACTTGGGGAGCTTTAAAAAGATTGAAGTCTGGTGTGGCTTAAGCATTAGGATTTTTAAAAACTCCCTATGATTTCAAAGTTGAGATCCAAACTGATCTCAACCAATTAATCAGACAGTAAGTGTTTTCAGTAATAATTCAAAGCTCAGGTTTCTAAGTACTAAATAACTGTGGCTTTGAGCAATTTGGTTAACCTTTCTGAGTTTTTGTTTCCTTACCCTCAAAATATTAGAGTTGGGCTAGATGATTTTTAAAGACTTTGCACACCTATAATTTAATTTTTATTCTATGTATCACCATCTAAAATGATTTTTTACATAAAAATGGAGTTTAATTACCATAAATACTTCTAAAACAGAAATTTGAACATAATTTGACTTTCTCTTAATGCTTTAGGATCATTAATGTACAATTCCCTATTGCACTGACTTCTTATATAGTATTAACTTTTAAGTGTCATTAAATTATGCAGTTATTTGCTCCCATGCTAAGTGGTTCCAGACTGCTGTAATTTCCAATTCTCATATGTGACTTCGTGTATTTTTTCTTACCACCAAGTTGTTAATTGGCACTTCATACTCTTTCATTTTACATGCCCTCCTCTTCTAGTCTCACAGTTTTCAATGTGCTGACTGTAAGGTGTCATGGGCTGGGAAGAAAGACTTATGATTAAAGTAGTAGCAGTTACAGAACTCTTTAATCACTATACAGGGTGAGGGAGTTGAAATAAAACTGAGGCTCAAATCACATTAAGTCCCATATGTATTGGTATCCTCATCCGCTAAATGGGATAATAATAGTATACAGATTAAGGGTTATATACTACTTGGAACATGCTAGGGTAACAGCTGGCAGTTCTAAACACATTGTAGAATACTTTGGTTCACCAAGGTTACACACTGGGCTGGCCATCACATGCAGGGGAAGTACTTTTTCCACCACTCTGTATCTTTATCCAGGGTTCAGCAGGGATGTTGGACCCTCCTTGATCTTTTATCTCCCTCAAGGCTGGTTGCTCTCTATCTACATGGGCCACTGCTAAGCACTTAGTGGTATTCAAGTTGCTTTTTAAAACCTCAGAATTTTCCTTTTTACGGTGAGATACTCAAAGCGGGGTCTGTGTTTAATCACATCTCTAACGTCAGCTAGAAAACTGTCCAGTTCATACCAGATGTTCTGAGTGGGATGAAACTTTTAAGTTAAAGTCAGTTTCCTTATTTTTTCCCCTATATTCTAAAGAATTACTCCAAATCTCTCCAGTTATTGGCATTACAAGAGGTTGAGGGAAGTCAGGTTCTGGAAAGAAACATTCTGCCAGGAAGTGATGTTGTCCATATTTTCCACTGTGGGATTCTTCTGCTGCTCCTAGAGGACAGTGAACAATTCTGAGAGTAGGAGAATGTCTCAAACAGGTGTTTTCCAGGCTTTGGCCTTGATCTTTTGGCCAGGGAGGAGAAGAGTGGGGGAGAGAGAAAATTAGGAATCCACTGTTCATGAAAGTATCACATTTTAGAATTGCTATGCAAAATGCCCTGTGAACCCCAGATGTATGAGGTAAAATAGTTCACAGCTGGACGTGAATGGCAGCAAGATATGGCTAACTGTTTTGAAGGATGAAAAATCCTCTTGATATATCCGTCCAGAGCTGAGTCATATTCTCTACCTGTCCCTTCAACTGGAAAGCTGGAGAAGTAGAAAGGAGGCAGATCCCATTTGATCCCTGCAGGGAGTTGTGAATGGGGGATGCAGCAGGCAACGTTAACTGTAAGAGAATGAGCTTTGAGGATTGATATGCTCAGTTATTCTCCCTCCTCTCTCTATTCCGCCTTTCTCCTTTCCTCCCTTCCTCTCTCTCTATTACTTCTTCATTCTGTCCCTCTCTCTTACTTTCTCCTTCAAATAATTAAATGCAGAAGCTGCTTGAGTGCAATGACAGGTTACAAATTTAAGCCCAAAAGAGTCAGGGACTGTAGAACTGAAAGTCCTTAGGGGGATGTTAACTTTGCCACTTTCATATCATTATAGCGAGCTATTCATTTAATAGTTCATTTGTAATCACAAATACCATGGGAAATTTTGCTATGCCAACCTTTAGCTTCAGTTTTCCTGACTTGGTTGATGATTTTAAATGTTGTAACCTTCAGAAATGCATATTTTTAGCATTTAGCAGTCTCTATCACTGGCAGATTATATTACTTATACCCACATTCTTCTCAGCTCTATATGCTTCCTGATATATAATAAACTCGGCAAAGTCTAATGAAGACACATCTATAAAAATAAAATTAACTAACTCCATTTGTGCTATTCCCATTTGTTTAACTGATGTGTGGTCTAATGAAAGCTTATTTTTACCTAGAGGATAGTCACAGGGAGCCATGACTTAACCAGTGTTGAAGGTTTTGTTTAGAATTAGTCCAATGAGTGCACTAAGGGCCCCAATTAATGTGTCCCTAGTCTTTGCCCAGTGACTTTGTAGCTCCCTTGCATGCTAACAGTAGGCTCGATCATGTGATTTACTTGGCCAGTATTTGCTTAAGCAAATGTGACTCAAGCAGAGGCTTGAAAAACACTTGAGATTTCTACCTATTCTCTTGAGAACTTGCCTTGACTGGAGCTCAACTTCTCTCATAAAAACAACAAAATTATAGCCAAATGCTGAGCAACCTTCAACCAAATGGACTGGAAACTTTCAGAAAGATATCCTACTCCACCAGACAAAGAAGAGGCCACATCAAAAGGTAGGAGGGGTAATTATGCAGTATAAGCAACCCTGTATCTCCCTGGTGGGAAGCCCCACAGATTGGAAAGTAACTGTATCACAGAGAATCACCTACAGGTCCGAGAG
>PVHT021183634.1:38937763-38949679 GCA_004024745.2 Catagonus wagneri | reverse complement strand
AGTCTAAGAGAACTCTGAGATAATGTTAAACACACCGACATCTGTATTATAGGGATGCCAGAAGGAGAAGAGAGAGAGAAAGGGACAGAAAAAATATTCGAAGAGATAGTAGCTGAAAACTTCCCTAACATGGGAACGGAACCACTCACTCAAATCCAGGAAGCGCAATGAGCGCCATATAAAATACACCCAAGGAGGAACACCCCAAGACACATATTAATCAAACTGACCAAAATTAAAGACAAAGAGCAGCTTGCGAAAAGAAACAAATATTGAAAGCAGCTAGGGAAAAGAAACAAATAACCTACAAGGGAACCCCGATAAGTTTATAAGCAGATTTTTCAGCAGAAACTCTGCAGGCCAGAAGGGAGTGGTATGATATACTTAACTGAATAAAAGAGAAAAACCTCGCCTTGATAACTTTAAGAAAATTGAAATCACATCAATCATCTTTTTGGACCACAACGGCATATGACTGGAAATCAACAAGAGGAAAAGAACTACAAAAAACACAAGCACGTGGAGACCAAGCAACATGATACTAAACAACCAATGGATCACTGAAAAAATCAAAGAGTAAATTAAAAAATACCTAGAGGCAAATGACAACAAAGATACAACAATCCCAAATTTATGGGATGCAGCAAAAGCAGTTTTAAGAGGGAAATTTATAGTAACAGAAGCCATTAAAAGGAACGAATATCCAACATTTATAGCAACATGGATGGACCTAGAAATTATCATGCGAAGTAAAACAAGTCTGACAATTAGACAGCAACACCCAATGCTACCGCTTACATGAGGAAACTAAAAAGACACAATGAACTTCTTTGCAGAACAGACAATGACTCACAGACTTTGGAAAACCTTCGTTTTTCAAATAAGACAATCTGGGGGGTGGGGGGATGCACTGTGGATTTGGCACACAAAATCTATCCAATTGCCTTGTGATGATTTATGTACACCTATAATTGAAATAAAATTCATTAAGCTAAAAAGAAAAAAAAAACATATGGTACTGGCACAAAGAGAGAAATATAAATCAGTGGAACAGGATAGAAAGCCCAGAATTAAATACATGCACCTACAGTCAACTGATCTATGACAAAGGAGGCATGAATACACAATGGAGAAAAGACATTCCCTTCAATAAATGGTGCTGGGAAAACGGGACAGCCACATGTGAAAGAACAAAGTTAGAACACTTCCTAACACCATACACAAAAATAAACTCAAAATAGATTAAAGACCTAAATATGAGACCAGATACTATAAAACTCTTAGAGGAAAACAGGCCAAACGCTCTCTGAAATAAACCACAGCAACATCTTCTCAGATTCACCTCCTAGAGTAATGACAATAAAAAATGAAAATAAACAAATGGGACCTAATTAAACTTAAAAGTTTCTGCACAGCAAAGGAAACCCTAAACAAAATGAAAAGACAATCCACAGAATGGGAGAAAATATTTGCAAATGAAGTGACTGACAAGGGATTAACCTCCAAAATTTATGAACATCTTCTGCAGCTCAGTACCAAAAACTTAAACAACCCCATCAAAAAATGGGCAGAAGATCTAAACAGACAATTCTCCAAAGAAGACATATAGGTGGCCAAAAAACACATGAAAAGATGCTCAACATCACTCCTCATTAGAGAAATGCAAATCAAAACCACTATGAGGTACCACCTTACACCGTCCAGAATAGCCATCTTCAAAAGTCTACAAACAAGAAGTGCTGGAGAGAGAGTGTGGAGAAAAGGGAATGCTATTACACTGTTGGTGGGAATGTAAATTGGTGTAACCACTGTGGAAAGCAGTGTGTAGATTCCTCAGAAAACTAAAAATAGAATTATCATTTGATCCAGCAATCCCACTCCTGGGCAGCTATCCAGAGTAAACCATGACTCAAAAAGATATGAGTACTCCAATGTTCATTGAAGCACTCTATACAATAGCCAAGACGTGGAAACAACCTAAATGTCCATCAACAGAGGAGTGGATAAAGAAGATGTGGTACATATACACAATGGAGTATTACTCGGCCATTAAAAGGAAAGAAATAACGGTATTTGCAGCAACATGGATGGACCTAGAAATTATCATGCTAAGTGAAGTCAGTCAGACAATGAGACAGAACATCAAATGCTATCACTTACATGTGGAATCTAAAACAAGGACACAATGAATTTCTTTGCAGAACAGATACTTACAGACTTTGAAAAGCTTACGGTTTCCAAATGAGACAGGTTGGGGGGTGAGGGGGTGCACTGAGGGTTTGGGATGGAAACTCTATAAAATTTGGTTGTGATGATTGTCCTACAACTATAAATGTAATAAAAAATTAAAAAAATAAAGCTAAAATATTGTTTTCAACATTTAGCATAGGCTAATTTTGGGTAATCATATGCCATTCTTAAAGCAACCAAAGTAAAATATGTTTGAAATAATTAGCAATTCTAAATAAACAAAACCTGTCTTGTCTAATTTAAATGTTAGATAAAGCCTATTTAAAGCAATTTAAAAGTTTTCTCTTTAAATTACCAAGCCAAAAATGTACAGATGTAATACTATAAATGCCACTGTACTATTAAATCTACCAAGTGATTAATGAGTGTTAGATTATTTTTAAAATTATACCATCTTTCTTCCTTTCTTCACCCAGAATACGGAGCATGGGTGAATGTGGGCCTTTTTTGTTGTTGTTGTTGTTGTTGCAGCCAGACCAAGGACTGAATTCCAACCACAGCAGCACAGCAATAACCAGACCAAAGGAGTAACAATGCCAGATCTTTGACCCACTGAGCCACAAGGAAACTCCTGGATAAATGCTTAATTTAAGAAAATCAAGAATGTCTCAGGAAAAAGCCACTTTAGAATTAAGTATCTCACTAATTCAAAGAAAATTTTAGCACAAATTTAACATTGGTACCATTCATACTAATCAGATATCGAGTAATGTGGAGGGAAATCTCATTGCAGAGAACCAGAGCGTACCACCTTCATTCTGCATTTCAAAGAACTGTTACTGTAATTGCTGTATCTATAGCCTGGTTTTGTGGTAGCACTCATGCCATAATTTGATTCTAAAGAAACTGCTCAATGTACCCAGAATTTTCACATATTCTCCCCTGCCTTCTCTAATTAGAAAATCTAGGCATTTTCCTGAGATTAATGAAGCAAAGCCTGAAGCTGAGTGAAGCAGAATCAGAGCTGTCACATGCCCCAGTGAGTTAGACCCCTGACCACATGAGGCATCTAAAGTCTATATTCCTGGATCTTGCCCCTAAAACATTTGTCTCCATCTCTAACAGTGACTGTAAAATCAAGGGCTGAAATGTTCCATTTCATCTTTCAGAATGATGCCTCTGCCATTTCTAAGCCTCCAGAAAAAGGGCCTTAGAAGGTAGCTACACTGTCCAAATTTCTCACTTTTCTGAACCTGGCACTATTTCTGGCATAGAGAAACTCTCAATAAATATATCCTCACTGATTACTAAAGCCACTGGACAATTCAATGCAGAGTTCAATCTCCATAACTGTTACAGAAAAGAACCAAAATTTCAGAATCTGGTAAGACACCATTTTATGCACATTCATTTTTAAACAAATGCGCATTTTTCAGAGAAAAAAATCTGAGAAACTAATACCTAAATATTTCTCAAATATGCAATGCAAAAGAAAAGCCCTATGCTATGTTTGAAACCAAAATCATTTCTTTCCTCTCTCAAACCTCCTGCTCTTCTGATAACCCCTACCTCATCTCATGACAACACATCTACCCAGTCATCCAAGATAGAGACCTCAGAAACCTTTGACTCCTCCTTAAACTCCAGAACTATAATTAAATACTATACCACAGAAATTCTTTCTCTTCCGACTCTTCTTTAATCTACTCCTCAACCTCGGTCACCACAGCCAGTACTGACTCTTACCTGGAATATATTGCAAAGGCCAGCCTTTCCCTCACCCTTTATATATTATTCAGTTGTAAAAGGAAATTAGGTGAGTCTGAGAGGGTTTATTTTTTATAAAGCTAAAGGAGTTAGTATATAGTATTTTCTTTTCAAATTATATTTTGTGATATTTTTAATATATTCCTAGATTTAAAAGCTAAATTTGGTAAGATATAAACTACATCTACTTTTCTTTATCTCTCAAATTATCCATTTCCCAAATATTTTTAAATTACTCCCAAATTAAGGAAAAGTGTTCCATAAGGAGAATTTCAAGTTAACATAAGTTACTTTTAAAAATCCTCCCCAAAATGTTGTATATATATTATACATGTTTGTGCATATGTGTTTTAAATTTAAGGATCCATGATTTGCTAAAATGCTTTTAAAAGTTTGATTTAGATATTATTGATATACAATATATTTCATATATTTATATTGCATTGTATGTTAAGATTGTAATATATATATATATATATATATATATACTCACATATATATATATATACACATATACACACACATAAATGAACCTACCACCAGAATCAGGATAATGAACATGTCATATCCATTACCTCCAAAAGTTTCCTCACACTCTCATAATCCTTCCTGATGTTCAATGTCATGAAGACCACTATTTCATACATTAGGACTGGGTGGGGCTCTTTTCTTTGGTTATTTCAGTTGACAGGTAAATCTAGTCCCTGTTTACATTATGCAAAGGCAGAAGTCAATCAGTTGATATTTTAAAATATATTTTTAGTTCTTAGTGATTGATCCAGGGTTTATAACATGTTATCACAATCTACTTCAGACTAATTAATAGTAACAATTCTGGTAAACTCAGAAACATTACTACATTCTCCATTTATGCAATTATTATAATATGTATATAATAAACCCAGCAATATAGTTATGATTATTGTTTTACATACTCTAAAGTCTTTTAAAAGAAGGCTTTAATGTCTTTTAAAGCCTGCTAGTAACAGCCTTTATTTATGTAAGAATGTCTTCTTTTCATTTTCATTTCTGAAGGACAGTTTTCCAAGATAGAGAATTAATGGTTGACAGTTTTTTTTTTTTAATTCCAGCACTTTGAATGTATCATTACATGGCCTTCATTATTTCTTATGAGAAGCCAGGTGTTATCCTTATCAATGTTCCCTTACTTCAGTCTTAAGGGGGACGGAGTGGGAGGGACTGGGAGTTTGGGGTTAGTAGATGCAAACTATTGCATTTGGAATGGATAAGCAATGCAATTATGCTATATAGCCCAAGGAACTATATCTGATCTCTTGTGAAGGAACATGATGGAGGATAATGTGAAAAAAGAATGCATATATGTATAACTGGGTCACTTTGCTGTACAGAAAACATTGACAAAACATTTTAAATCAACTATAATTTTTTTTAATTTTTAAATAAAAGAACAAAAAAAAAGATTTCTTCTGTCTTTGTCTTTCAGTTAAGAAGTGACTAAGTGTATATCTCTTTGCAATTATCCTATTTAGTGTTTGTTGAGCTTCTTGGATCTCTAGCGCCATGGTTTTTGTTAATCAACTTATGAAGTTCTCTCCCATTATTTCTAAAAATATTCTTTCTACCCAGCTTCCTCTCGCTCTTTTCTCCCATTATACTTACGATGGTAAACTTGCTTTTGACTCATAGGTCTCTGGAGCTCTGTTCATTTTTCTTCAATCTTTGTTTTTATGTTCTTTAGACTGGAAAATTTCTAACGTACTTGAAGTCTGCTGATTCTTCTCAAATGTTCTGCTGAGCGCTCTCATGAACTTTTCTTCAATTACTGTACTTTTCAACTCCAAAATTTCCATGTAGTTCTTTTTTATATTTTGTATCTCTTTCCTGATATTCTGTAATTACTAAGTCGTTGTCATTATACTTTCTTTTAATTTTTTAGGTGTGGTTTCCCAGAATTCTTTGAACAAGTTATAGCAGCTGCTTTGAAACATTTATTGGTAAATCTAACATCTGGACCTATTTAGTTTCTGTTGACTACTTTTTTCCACTGAGTATTAGTCACCTTTTCTTGTTTGCTTGAATGTTTTATTATTTTTGTTGAAAACTGGACATTTTAGATAATGTTTTGTAGTAATTCTAGCTTCTAATATTTTCCCCAAGAGTGGCTGCTGGTTGTGGGGTGTGTGTGTTTTCCCATTTTAGAAATTTACTGCTGTAAGTCTATGGAGTTGGTTTCCCCTGACATGTGTAGCCCCTGGTATCTCTTCTCAGTTATTTTAAAAATTATTCTTTTGTTTTTTAAGCTTGGCTTCCTTGAGGTCATCCTGTGTCTGCATAGCTTAAGAGTCATCTAATGATCCATCAGAGGTTATATTCAATCAGTTTGAGCCAACAGGCCTTCTATTGTTTATTATTGGTTCTGTGTGTGGGTTTATTCAAAGTTCAAAGAGTTTCTTTCCTACTCTAGTGTTTAACACCGGGTTCTCTTGCATCTCCTCTGCACAGGTGTGTAGGCTTTCAAGTAGACAGAGATATTTGGATATACCAGACTCTCTTTGGTCCCACATATGCATGCGCAATGAAGGCAACCAGGGATGTGTAGAGATATTATCAACCCCCTCTATGGCTATTTCATATCTAGGATCTCTTTAATTTCTGGTTGTTTCCTTGATCTGTTACTTTTCCCAAATGGGACTGTACCTCAAATGAGCAGCTGCTGTCCTTCTCATTTGCATGCTTCCAGGATCATTACTTTTACTAAAAATGCTATTGAGGATGGATTTTTCACCTTCCATCCAAAATCAACTGAGTCCCTTCTGGCAGCAGACCTCCCGTTCTTCAAAGCATAACCCCACATAGTAAAATTACCATATCAACTAAACTAGGAAAGATGGAAAAAGCTATAGTCAAGAATGTGATTGATTTCCAATGTCCTTAAATTCAGCAGTTTTTCATTAATAAGTGCCTCTCAATTTGTTTTTGTGCCTCTGGTTGATTTTAAGAGCCATAAAATGTTTGTTTTTGACAGTACTATCCAGTTTTATAGTTGTTTTTTAGAGAGAAGATTTGCCTCTCCCCTTACTTCACAAATGAGGTAAGTCAAGCTTCTCAAATGGCTGATTTTTCTGTTCATTATAGGTTGTATTTTGCTGCTTCTTTGCATGCGTAGTAATTTTTAATTAGATGTCGAATGTGAATTTTACCTTGTTAGAAGCTAGATATTTTTGTATCCCACACATATATAGTCTTGAGCTTTGTTTTAAGACACAATTAAATTGATTGGAAACAGTATGATCTGCCATGGACTGAAGGTTTATGTCCTCAAAATTCATAAATTGAAATCTAAACTCTTAATGTGACAGAATTAAGATATGGAGTCTTTAGGAGGTGATTAGGTCATGAGAATGGAGCCCCATGAATGGGATTAGTGCCCTCATAAGACCCCAGAAAGCTCTCTCTGCCCTATGAGGAGACAGTGAGAAGACAGTCATCTATGAAGCAGAAGGATAGTTCTCACCAGACTACAAATCTTATCACACCTTGATCTTGAACTCCGAAGCCTCCAGAACTATGATAAATAAATTATCTGTTATTTAAGATACCCAGTCTACGGTATTTTTGTTACAGGAGTCTGAACTAAGATACAATTTTTTGGGTATTTCTTTTAAACTTTGTAATATGGGAACACAGCACAGTTTACAGCTAATTTTGCCACATTACTGAGTTAAAACCCTTGTGATTACTCTATTCAATGATCTTATGTGCTCATCTTTTCTAGAATGAGTAATAACAGGAACTATTCTAGCTGGTTAAAACAGGAACTATTCCCAACCTTATGTGTGCTCTGGTGATTATTCCTTCTAATTCTTTCAGATGGTGCTTTCCATGGCCTCAGGGAGTTTCCTTAATAGCATATGCTGATAATTATAACTGAAGCCTCAAAGGAAAGCTGAAGATCTCTGAAGTTCTTTCTCTATACAGACTTCTCCTCTTATCCCCTGCCCTGCAAACTCTAGCTGCTTTGATCTCCCCAGGTTCCCAGCTCTGTCTCATTAACTCAGGGAGACTATCCAGCTTTACCTGAGTTCTTCCTCACTGTGCCACAACATGGAAAATCTCTCTAGGCAGCAAGCTGGGCAATCATACCGCCTTCCTCATCTGCTTCTCATTTCTCAGAAAACTGTCCTTTATTGCTTGATGTTCAGTGTCTTGAAACCCTGGTTCCATATTATTTTGCCTATTAGTTTTTCAAGTTGATTTCTGTAGGAGAGTAAATCCAAAACCCCTTGGCCCATCTTGCCCAGAAGCAGAAATTAGGAATGCTTACTGCGATCATGGGAAAACATTTAGTTCAGCCACTTGAATTTTTTCCCTTCATTTGCTTTCCTATCACCCTCCTGTAAACCATGCATGTTCACTGTCACTCAAGTCAGACTTGACCTAGTCTTAGGCAACATTGTATTCTTAAAGCACATATCTTCTTTGAGCTATGATGGGGTTATGTCGTAATAAATCCATCATAAGTTGAAGATATTTAGTCAAAAATGCCTCTGATACAACTAACTTATTGATTATCATGGCTTAGCTTAGCCTACCTTTAACATGCTTAGAATACTTACATTAGCCTATAGCTGGGCAAAAACATCTAACATAAAGCCTATTTTATAATAAATTGCTCCTGGAATTTACTGAAACTGGACTGAAACAAAAAAAAGGAATAGATGTATGGGTACAGGATGGTTGCAAATGATCAGTTATTTACCCATGATCACACAGCTGACTGAGAGCTGTGGCTCACTGCCAGCATCATAAGAGTGCGGAACTGCATATGCCTAGACCAGGAAAAGATCAGTATTTAAATTCTGAAGTACAGTTTTTACTGAATGTGTATCACTTTCACACTATTGTGAAGTTGAAAAATTATTAAAAAATCATAAGTCAAGGACCGACTGTACTCACCATAAATAGCCACTGTCATAAGTGCTCAAGATACAGAGACAAATTAAAATAGCAACTACATGATGAGGGGCTATGGTCAATCTGCTTTGTTACTGTCAAGTGTTTCAGATTACCAGTCTCTCTCTTATTCCCTCATCTAGCTCCACATAATCTGACCCCACGTATTGCCAGTTACAGGAATACTTCATTGTATTGTATTTTGCAGATAGCACAATTTTACAAATCGAAGATTTGTTGCAATCCTTTATCAGACAGATCAATTGGTGCCATTTTTCCAACATTATTTGCTAGTTTTGTGTCTTAGTGTCACACTTTTCATTCTTGCAATATTTCAAAACTTTTTTATGTTATATTTGTTACGTGATGTGATCAAAGATATTTATTTGATGTTACCATTATAATTGTTTAATAATTTTTTAGCAATAAAATATTTTTAAATGAAGGCAGGTGTATTTTTTTTTAAACATATCGTTACTGTACACTTTGCTATAATGACTACAGCGTAGCATAAAGGTAACTTTTTAAAAAATATATGCTCTTGGAGATTGGAGTAAGATGGTGGAATAGAAGGACGGGAGCTCAACTTCTCTCCCAAAAAACAACAATACTACAACCAAATGCCAAGCAGCCTACAACCAAATAGACTGTAAACTTCCAAAAAGGTTATTCTACTCCAGAACACAAAGAGGAGACCACATCAAGAGGTGGAGGGGGCGATTATGCGATAGAAGCAACCCCATACCTCCCGGGGGGGAAGCCCCACAGACTGGAAAGTATCTGTATCAGAGAGACTCAGCTACAAGACTGAGAGTTCTGAGCCCCACATCAAATCCACACACCTGGGGGTCTGGAACAGGGAGAAAGAGCCCCCAGAGCATCTGGCATTGAAGGCCAGCAAGGCTTGTGTGCAGGAGCTCCACAGGACTGGCGGAAACAGAGACCCCATTCTTGAAAGACACACACAGACTTTCACATGCATTGGGTCCCAGGGCAAAGCAGTCTCCAGAGGAATCCGGGTGAAACCTAACTGCAATCCTTGGAGGATCTCCTGGGAAAACAGGGGTGACTGTGGCTTGTTGTGGAGGAAAGGCATTGGAGGTGAAGCTCTCGACAACATCCACCAGCCTGCATTTCTCTGGAGGTGGCCATTTCTGGGAAAATCTGATCCCAGCCATCAGTGCTGAGAAGCCCCAGGCCAAACAATAATCCAGGAGGGATCGCAGCCCCACCCATCAGTAAACAGGCTGCCTAAAGACCCCTCAGGCACACAGCCAGCCTCTAATCTCATCCAGAGACAAAGCCCCACCCATCAGAGGGCTAGGAATCAACCCCACCTACCAGTGGGCAGGCATCAGTCCCTCCCACTGGGAAGCCTACAGCAAGCCCCCTTCATACCAACTTTGGCCACATGGGATGCAAATGCCAGAACTAAGAGAGGCTACAATTCTATTGTTGGCAAAAAGGTCACCTCACCAAAAACCTATAAATATGAAAAGACAGAAAACTACAACTCAGAAAAGAGAGAAAGAGAAAAGCCCAGAAAAACGGCTCAGTGATGAGGAGATTATCAGCCTCCCAGAAAGAGACTTTAGACTGTTGATGCTGAAAATGATGCAAGGCATTGGAAATAAACTGGAGGCAAAGACTGATAATTTATAGGAAACACTGAGCAGAGAAATACAACCTGTAAAAATTAAAGAAGAAGAGATGCAAAATACAATAACGGAAATAAAAAATTCATTAGAAGCAGCCAACAGTAGAATATAGGAGGCAGAAGAACGAATCAGTGAGGTGGAGGACAGATTAGTGGAAATCACTAACGAAGAAGAGAAAAGAGATAAAAGACTGAAAGGAAATAAGCAGAGTCTCAGAGAACTCTGGGATAATGTTAAATGCACCAACATCCATATTATACGGGTGCCAGAGGGAGAAGAGAGAGAGAAGGGGAGAGAAAAAATATTTGAGGAGATAATAGACGAAAACTTCCCTAATATGGGAAAGGAACCACTCACTCAAATCCAGGAAGCACAATGAGTACCATATAAAGTAAACCCAAGGAGGAACACCCCGAGACACAATATTAATCAAAATGACCAAAATTAAAGACAAAGAGAAAATACTGAAAGCAGCTAGGGAAAAGAAACAAATGACATACAAGGGAACCCCAATAAGGTTATCAGGAGATTTTTCAGCTGAAACTCTGCAGGCCAGAAGGGAGTGGCATGATATACTTAATGTGATGAAAGGGAAAAACTTCCAACCAAGATTACTTTATCCAGCAAGGCTCTCATTCAGATTTGAAGGAGAGATCAAAACCTTTACAGATAAGCAAAAGCTAAAAGATTTCTGCAACACTAAACCAGCTTTACAACAAATCCTAAAGAAACTTCTCTAGGAAAAAAGAAAAAGGCCGCAACCAGAAATAAAAACACCACCAATGACAAGGCCCACCAATAAAGGCATATATACAGTAAAGATATGAAGGCATCCATGCACAATTATGCTACCAAAACCAGAAATCATGAGCAGAGAGAACAAATGCAGGTCACTGGAGAAGCACGTGCAGTTAAGAAACTAACAACTTAATACAATCTCAGTTATATATAGACTCCTATACAAAACTTCAGGGTAACCGCAATCCAAAAATATACAATTGATACACAAATGAATAAGAAAAATCAACTCAAATACAACATTAAAGATAGCCATCTGGTGAGAGGAGACAACAAGAGAATAACGGAAGGAAAAAAGAGCAACAAAAATCCCAAACAGTTAATACAATGGCAATAAGAACATATATATCAATAATTACCTTAAATGTTAATGGACTGAATGCCCCAACCAAATGACATAGACTAGCCGAATGGATACAAAAACAAGACCCATATATATGCTGTCTTCAAGAGACCCACTTCACTTCTAGAGACACATACAAATTGAAAGTGAGAGGATGGAAGAAAATATTCCATGCAAACGGGCATCAAAAGAAAGATGGAGTAGCAATACTCCTATCAGACAAAA
>PVHT021183634.1:38921940-38936763 GCA_004024745.2 Catagonus wagneri | reverse complement strand
CACTGAAGAAATCAAAGAGGAAGTTAAAAAATACCTAGAAGCAAATGACAACACAGACACAACACTCCAAAACCTCTGGGATGCAGCAAAAGCAGTTCTAAGAGGAAAGTTTATAGCAATACAAGCCCACCTCAGGAAACAAGAAAAAGCTAAAACAAACAACCTAACTTTACATCTAAAGCAGCTCGAGAGGGAAGAACTGACAAGACCTAAAGTTAGTAGAAGAAAAGAAATCATAAAGATTAGAGCAGAAATCAATGAAATAGAAACGAGGAAAACCATAGAAAAGATCAATGAAACTAAAAGCTGGTTCTTTGAAAAGATCAACAAAATTGATACACCCTTAGCCAGACTTATCAAGAAACAAGAGAGAGGACACAAATTAATAAAAGTATAAATGAAAAAGGAGAAGTCACAACACACATCACAGAAATACAAAGGATCATAAGAGACTACTATATGCAGCTATATGGCAATAAAATGGAAAACCTAGAAGAAATGGACAAATTCTTAAAAAAGTACAATCTCCCAAGACTAAATCAAGATGAAATAGAAAATATGAATAGACCAATCACAAGTTCTGAAATTGAAACTGTGATTAAAAAACGTCCAACAAACAAAAGTCCAGGACCAGATGTTTTCCTGGTGAATTATATCAAACATTTAGAGAAGAGCTAATGCCTATCCTTCTGAAACCCTTCCAAAAATTTGCAGAGGAAGGGACACTCCCAAACTCATTCTATGAGGCCACCATCACCCTGATACCAAAACCAGACAAACATACCACAAAAAAAGAAAATTATAGGCCAATCTCACTGATGAACATAAATGCAAAAATTCTCAACAAAATACTAGCGAACCGAATCGAACAATACGTTAAAAGCATTGTACGTCATGATCAAGTGGGATTTATCCCAGGGATGCAAGGATTCTTCAATATCTGCAAATCAATCAGTTTGATACACCACATTAACAAACTGAAGAATAAAAACCATATGATCCTCTCCATAGATGCAGAAAAAGCCTTTGACAAAATCCAACACCCATTTCTGATAAAAACCCTTTAGAAAGTGGCATTGGGGGAACCTACCTCAACATCATAAAGGCCATCTATGACAAACCCAGAGCTAACATCATTCTCAATGGTGAAAAGCTGAAGGAATTCCCACTGAGATCAGGAACAAGACAGGGATGCCCACTCTCGCCACTACTATTCAACATAGTTCTGGAAGTCCTAGCTACAGCAATCAGAGAAGAAAAAGAAATAAAAGATATCAAAACTGGAAAGGAAGAAGTAAAACTATCACTTTTTGCAGATGACATGATACTATACCTAGAGAATCTTAAAGACTCTACCAGAAAACTGTTGGAGCTCATCAATGAATTTGGCAAAGTTGCAGGATACAAAATTAATACACAGAAATCAACTGCATTTCTATATACTAACAATGAAAGATCAGAAAGAGAAATTAGGGAAGCAATCCCAATTACCATCGCATCAAAAAGAATCAAATACTTAGGAATAAACCTGCCTAAAGAGACAAAAGACCTCCTCTCTAAAAATTATAAGACGCTGATGAAAGAAATCAAGGATGACATGAACAGATGGAAAGACATACCATGCTCTTGGATTGGAAGAGTCAATATTATCAAAGTGACTATAACTACCCAAGGCAATCTACACATTCAATGCAATCCCTATCAAATTACCAAGGACATTTTTCATAGAACCAGAACAAAATATTTTAAAGTTTGTTTGGAAAAAGAAAAAACCCAGAATAGCCAAAGACATCCAGAAAAAGAAAAATGGAGCTGGAGGAATCAGGCTCCCTGACTGCAGGCTCTACTACAAAGCTACAGTCATCAAAACCATATGGTGCTGGCACAAAGACAGAAATATAGATCAGTGGAACAGGATAGAAAGCCCAGAATTAAATCCACACATCTATAGTCAACTAATCTATGACAAAGGAGGCAAGAATATACATTGGACAAAAGACAGCCTCTTCAATTTGTGGTGCTGGGAAAACTGGACAGCTACATATAAAAAAGTGAAATTAGAACACTTCCTAACAACATGCACAAAAATAAATTCAAAATGGATTAAAGATCTAGATATAAGACCGGATTCTATAAAACTCTTAGAGGAAAACATAGGCCAAACACTCTCTGACATAAATGACAGCAACATCTTCTCAGATCCATCTTTCAGAGTAAGGACAATAAAAAGAAAAATAAACAAATGGGACTTAATTAAACTTCAAAATTTCTGCACAGCAGAGGAAACCCTAAACAAAACGAAAAGAAAACCCACAGAATGGGAGAAAATATTTGCAAATGAATTGACTGACGGATTAATCTCTAAAATTTACAAACACCTCCTACAACTCAATACCAAAAAAACAATCAACCCCATCAAAAAGTGGGCAGAGGATCTAGGCAGATAATTCTCTAAAGAAGACATGCACATGGAAAATAAACACATGAAAAGATGTTCAACATCGCTCCTCATTAGAGAAATGCAAATCAAAACCACTATGAGGTACCACTGTACACCAGCCAGAATGGCCATCATCAAAAAGTCTATAAACAATAAGTGCTGGAGAGGGTGTGGAGAAAAAGGAACCCTATTACACTGTTAGTGGGAATGCAAATTGGTGCAACCACTGTGGAAAACAGCATGGAGATTCCTCAGAAAACTCAAAATAGAATTACCATTTGATCCAGCCATCCCACTCCTGGGCATCTGTCCAGTGGAAACCATGACTCGAAAAGACACATGTACTCTAGTGTTCACTGCAGCACTCTATGCAATAGCCAGGTCATGGAAACAACCTAAATGCCCATCGACAGAGGAGTGGATAGGGAAGATGTGGTACATACACACAATGGAATATTACTCAGCCATTAAAAGGAACGAATTACCAACATTTACAGCAACATGGATGGACCTAGAAATTATCATGCGAAGTGAAACCAGTCAGACAATTAGACAGCAATATTCAATGCTACCACTTACAAAAAAAAATAATAAACCTACCGATGAAATTTAGAAAAAAATATTCTCTAACTTTTTAAAAATTGTGGTAATGTGTATAACATAAAATTGCCACTTTAACCATTTTTATGTGAAAAATTCAAAGGCACTGAATGCATTTACAACTTACAACCATCACTATTTTGTTCCAAACTTCTTTCATTTCCCCAAACAGAAACTGTCTGTAACCATTAAGCAACAATTCCTCATTTTCTGCTCTCTTCAGGCTTTGATAACTTTTAATATACTTTGTCTCTCCGTATTTGCCTATAGTAGATGTTTCATACTGGTGTAATCATACAATATTTTTCCTCTTGTATCTACTTATCTTGCGTAGCGGAGTATAAAAGGTAACTTTTATATGTACTGGGAAACCAATAAATTTGCACTCACCCTATTGTGTTATTTAGTTCACCGCAGTGGTCTAGAACCAAATCCACAATATTTACAAGTCATTCCTGTATTTCTCACTGTGCATTGAATGTGCCTATTTCATTTAGATGAAAAGGATATTTTTAAAAGCCTTACACACCTTTTCCTTATACAAGGAAATTTTTCTGTTCATGTCATCCTTCTCTAGTAAAGGGAAAGTATTTTCCTCTCTCTGTTATCCAGGCTTATTTTTATTCTGTTTTTCTCTCATTACATTAATTTTATTTGGGAAAAAGAACAACAATCATGTTTAAGTTTACTATGGGAAACAACACAGCAGGACTCCATAGAGTTTAATTGCAGTAATTACGGTAATTATATATCAACTGATTATTTTTAAGACATTTATTGAGCACCATCAGCTTTCAGAGGTACCCATCATTCTCCTACTATCTTTTTCAGATTCTATATCCATGCTCAGAATAATCAACTATCATTTGACACATGGTATAATAAGTACCTAATGAAATCCCAATTAAAATTGTATTTGAGATGCTTAATTTTAGAGATACATTAGAAATAATTACATGATTCAAGAATCCACATCAGACAGGAGAGAAACAACTATATCTTAACTGGAAAGGACAAGCCCCCATGAAGCCTTTTAATGTGCTTTCCAAAACCTGTTACAAAACATTATTGTACCTCAGCAGATGGCACCAAGAGATGTCTTTATTTTTTTAAATAGACAGTTCCCTTTCATATGCTGACTTGAGTGATTTTAGTTCTCATTATTACTGTCATCTGTTAGAGACAGAAAAAAAAGGGGGAGTGGGGAGGAAGCACGTTATTTTCCATAAGGCAAGAACATCAGTATGGAAGCAGTCTTTGAGCATGCTAACTCTAATTTACTGAGCTGTAATAAGCAGGAGAATGCACTGTCTCTTGGCTGCTCATCTCAAACAACTTATTTTCATTTATATCTGAGACACTTGGTGCTGACTGGATACAGTGCTTCCTCTCTCCCTCTACCCCACCCCAAGCTAATTTTTCCTCTTAAGGTTTAATGAATTCTGGAACCAATCAAATGCAGGTTGTTAGGAGATACTAGCCAGGTAAAAGCTTTAATAACAACTCTTTCAGAGTTCAAAAGGTCATTTCCCTACTAGGATCACAAAAATATATTCACTCCCTTCTGAGAGAACTATTTAGCCTCCAAGGGGGAACAGGAAACTGCCCCATTAAGTCCACCAAGACTCTACTCAGAGCTTCCTCTCCTTCCTGCAATATCTTTATTCGGAGGACAACAGGCCCATTTACAACCTCACTTGGGGAAACTGTTAACCGTAAGTTTCTGATCTATGTAATTTGCTGTTAAAGAACACAATAGCGTCTAATAGAAAACAGCTGTTACAAAATCCACTCTTTCTGGCAGGAGCAGTTCCTAATGTAGGATTTTAATTTTATCTCCTGATTGATAACGCCCCATTAGCCATATCCAGATTCCTAACTGCAAAATGACGCATGGGCACTATTTTAAGCTCCCTCCCAGATGGATATCATTATGCTTGCTTGTCCCTCTGAGCAGAAAGTCCACAGTTTGGGCGGTGGAGTATAATACAAGCACTTATTACTGACCTGCCACACAAAATGGGAAATACTGGTTACAGCTGATCCGGAATGTTCAAAACGCATAGATAACGCAAGGAAAGAGATTTGATAGAAAAGAGATAAAGGGTGTTCAGTATCATTAAAAGCCAGGGACATAAAAAGTAGTCTCCATTTCATAAAAACCTGAAATATTTTTCTTTGATACTCTGGGCTTTTGAGTTTTGTAGGAGAGACATAGTAAGCATCTTCTTTCACTAGTCCCATAAGATTTTATTCAGGAACAGCGAGATTCATAGGAAAGATGTCAACTTGGGAGTCTAGGATTAATAATTACTGAATCATCTCTCCTCAAGTCCATGGCAAAAGCTACCCAATAATTAATCTAAAGAGAAAGTGGGGTAATTAAAAAAAATTTAAAAAATCCACATCCTTAAAAAAATAAAATAAAGAGAAGGAGGGGTATTTTCCCACAGCAAATTTGCTATAATAGTACTTCACATGGACAAATCACAGACTCTTCATCAACTTTCAGCAGCAAAATATTCAAGAAAAAAATAAATTTCAATGAAGTGGCAGCAGGAGGAAGGCAAAGGAAGGTCTATGTCCAAGTTCTTGGAATTCTAATAAAATTGGTGACTGACTTATCATGCTTTCTGGAATAACTTTAATGATACATCTAAAACCACCCTTCACTATCACAGACATGACAGAAAGGCACAGAGACATATACTAGCCTTAATGAGATCTATTTAAAGCATCACAACAATTATTTTGTAATGGCTTCAAAGTCCAAAATCAAGGTACATTTCTATATGGAGTTCTAAGAGCACCTCAAGGCTGAAATGCTCTGTTCATAAGTGAGGACTGTGGTTCATTATAGAAGACAGGACCTGGAGAAAATTACCAAGTCACAAGAGATACCCAAGTTCCTGCAGTTTGTGCAGCATGTCTTCACCAGTGACAAACCCTTCTCAAACCTTGTTTCCTCAGATTTAGAACTAGGACATTTATAGAGAAATATCCACTCTCTGCATGTATTGATCTTTGTCATGCCCCACAAATGAATATTTTTATTAAACATAACTAGACATGCTCCATTTTTTATTTTACCTTTTTTTTAAGTATCCAGGAGACCTTCCTAGGAGCCCTTCCCTGGTCCCTGGATTAGGCTGTGTCTTGCACAGTGTTTACGTTGCACTCTATACTTCCCCTATAGCATTTCTCATCACATCGAAAGTGTGTCTATAGGAATTAACCTTTTAGATAAACCTATGAATCCATATTGCAGATGATGAACTGACTTCCGCCCCACCCCCAACTCCATACTGAGGAGCTCTTGGAATTTGGAGACCTATCACTTATCTGATCTAAATCCCTTAGACTACGAATAAAGAAATAAGCACTATCTATGGTAACATATCCAGTCTGAGATAGGCTTAGACTAGGATTCAGGTTTCATGATTCAACACAAGCAACTTCTGCTAAGTGGTGAAACCATTTTTTAACACATTATAAGAATCTGACCCATTTTTTCCTCCATCTTCTTTTAGCATCAGCCAGTCCTCTCCCCTTGCCCACAGCCCGGCTAAGACAGAGAGGTACTTATTAAACTGAAGGGCAGACATACCCTAATTCTATGCCATATCCCCTACAATCTATTGTCATCCTCTAAATACTCTGCCAGTCCACATCCCTCAGAGCATTCCCTGCCTCTGTTCCCCCAGCCTGACTAGTATTCGCTCCTTCTTTATTTTATCACTCTTCTCATCCTTCTTGCCCTTGCAAAGACTCTCCTCCTCCTGAATAAATATCATGTCTTAGACTATCCCAAGACAGTAGCTTCAGATCTCAGCTAATAATTCTTTGGCCTGAAAAACTGCCTAGATACTAAGTTTAAAACCTAGAGCCATGGAGTTCCCTTCATGGCCCAGTGGTTAACGAATCCGACTAAGAACCATGAGGTTGCAGGTTCGATCCCTGGCCTTGCTCATTGGGTTAAGGATCCGGCGTTGCCGTGAGCTGTGGTGTAGGTTGCAGATGCAGCTCGGATCCTGTGTTGCTGTGGCTGTGGCTAAGGCCAGCAGCTACAGCTCCTGTTAGACCCCTAGCCTGGGAACCTCCATATGCCGTGGGTGTGGCTCCACATAAAGGCAAAAAAACAAAAAACAACAACAACAACAACAACAACAACAAACCTAGAGCCACTACCTCACCCCTACCTTTCGTTATCCTTTTTTTCAACTTTCAATAAAGTGTTACATGAAAGAATGTGATAAACATTTATTCCCTTTCCTACCCAAGGAACATCCAATATTATGGGAGTCTTATGCAAAGCAGTACCTTGCTTCCCACCATCAAAGAGAAAGAAAGGCAAATGTTCCTTCCTCTGTGGCAGTTCAGGCATTTGCTCACTATTTAGACTATTCTAATCGTGCCTCGTATTTTCAGACACTAGGGAGGTGAATGAATACAAAAGGATAGTCAGAAGGTATTCATTACCCAGGACTGAAAATCCAGAGTAAGGTGTCATCTGCAGATATAAGAAGTGAGGCCTCTAATATATCTTCTTCCCTCCTTGTTATGTCATGTTCATACTTAGACATTTTAAATCATTTTCTTTTTTGTACTCTCCCTTTTTCCCATTACATAAGGACTTACTGGAAATAGTTAACTTTATAATTTATTCCTTAGATTGTAGAAAATCAAAAGAGGATCAGGACAGAGCTAGAGGAGATTCTAAGTTTGGAGCAAGATGAGGAAAGTGACAAGACTTGGAGCCTTATGTATGAAGATGGACTACACCACCAGTTCTACAAAAAAAGAAGTTCATTGTTAAGTGGATGCATTTGCCTTTTCAGAGTTTAAGTACAAGAAAAATAATGTGTGTGGATTATGGACAGCCAACGAAGGGCAGGAATGGGCATTTTTTAATTTTTTGGCTGTCGACAATCTGAATCCCTATACTTATACTGGTTTTGGAGAATCCTTCATTGCGTGAGTGTTGGCCACAGGATGAGCAGATAAATTATTCATAATGAAAAGCTAATAAGAGTTAAAGGGGCACTGTTAATAATCATTCTGTAACAATCAATATCAACTAGGACTGCTTCAGGGAACCAGAACATATGTAGCCTGCAGTCTCTGCCTTCTACAATAGAAATTGTCAGGATGAACACAATCCCTCTCCCTGCTCCCTGAGAGTTGAGGCACGGGTAATGTATACTGGCTCAATCAGATGCTCCAAGGAGAAATGATGTAAAGACCCAGAAGTTTGGGGGTTTTTTTTGTTTTGTTTTTGGCTGCACAAGCATGTGGAAGTTACCAGGCCAGGGACTGAACCTGTGCCACAATAGCAACCCAAGCCATTGCAGTGACAATACCAGATCCTTAACCTACTGTACAAGAAGAGAACTCTGCAAAGAAAACCTTAAACAAAAAGACAACCCCAATAATGGGAGAAAATACTTGCAAATGAAGTGACCAACAGGGATTAATCTCTAAAATATATAAACAACACATACAGCTCAGTATCAAAAAAAAAAAAAAAAAGCAACCAAATCAAAAAATGGGCAGAGACTCTAAGTAGACACTTCTGCAAAGAAGACATACAGATGGCCAAAAAACACATGAAAAGATGTTCAACATCACTAATTATTAGAGAAAATGTAAATCAAAACTACCATGAAGTACCACCTTATACCAGTCAGAATAGACATCATCAAAGAGTTTATAAATAATAAATGATGGAAGGGTGCAGAAAAAGGGAACCCTACACTGCTGATGAGAATGTAAGTCAGTGCAGCCACTATGGAAAACAGTATGGAGGCTCCTCAAAAAACTAAAAATAGAATTACCATATGATCTAGCGATCCCACTCCTGGGCATCCCTCCAGAGAAAACCAAAATTTGAAAGGATACATGCACCCCAATGTTCATTGCAGTGCTATTCACAGTATCCAAGACATGGAAGCATCCTAAATGTCCATCAGCAGCGGAATGGATAAAGATGTAGGACATATATACCATGGAATATTACTCAGCCTTCAAAAAGAATGGAAATGGGAGTTCCCAATGTGGCAGATCGGAAACGAATCCAAATAGTATCCGTGAGGCTGAGGGTTCAATCCCTGTCCTCATTCAGTGGGGTCAGGGATACAGTGTTGCCATGAGCTGTGGTGTAGGTTGCAGACGCTGCTCAGTCCCACATTGCTGTCATTATGGTGTAGGCTGGCAGCTACACCTCTGATTCAACCCCTAGCCTGGGAACTTCCATATGCCACAAAAAGCAAAAAAATAAGATAAATAAAAAAGAATGAAACAATACCATTTGCAGCAACACAGATGAACTTAGATATTATCATACTAAGTGAAATAAGTCAGAGAAAGACAAACATCATATGATATCACATATTTGGAAACTAACAAAAGGATACAAATGAACTTATTTACAAAACATAAACAGACTCACGGACTTTGAAAAGAAAGTTATGGTTACCATGGGGGACAGGTGGTAGGGGGAAGGATGGACTAGGAGTTTGGGACTGACTGGCCAACAAGGACCTGCTATTTACCACAGGAAACGTACCCAATATTCTGTGATAATCTATATGGGAAAAGAATATGAAAAAGAATGGATGTGTATATATGTATAACTGAATCACTTTGTTGTACAGCAGAAATTATCACAACATTGAAAATCAACTATACTTCAATAAAACTTTTTAAAGTGAACAAAAAAATTAAAAAAAATAAATGGCATAAAAATGTAGTGACTATTAAAAATATTACTAGTAATGTCCACTGGCTATAGAGCCAGCAAAAATATCACCCTAGCCGCAGTGTTCTTTTGATATGATCATAACTGGGTATGCTATTTGGATTACAAAATGACTCCCAATGAACCTTACCTACGAGTATTTACCACCCTTATATATTTGTCATCTACAATGAATGAGAGTTGGCCTGTGACTTGCTTTAACCAAAAGAATGTGGAGGAATGATGCTGTGCCAGTTCTAGACCTGAACCGTGAGAAGACCTGGCAGGTTCCACTTGTGTTCTTTTTGGAGCCCTGGACCACTATATATGAAGTCTGGTTACCCTACTGGAGAGACTACAGGTAGAGGGAGAAGCTCAGAGATAACAGCAAAAAGGAAAGGCCCAGCAGTCCAGTTGTCCCTGACAAAGTGTCAGACTTGTGAGGGAGCCATCTTAGATGTTCATTCAAGTTTGGTGCCCAAAGGAGCTTAGCCATGCTCAAATGAGTGTAGCCAGTCGACCCACAGAATTAAAGCAGATGGGGTTGTTTAAAGCCACTGAGTATCAGGATAATTTGTTACATAGTAGTAGATAACTAAAACTCTAAGTAATCAGTTTACCAGCCTATTTTAGTTATTCTCACTTCATGAGCCTGGTTCTCTAAATTTCCTGTTTCAGTTCCCCCGAAACCTCTTTATATAAATTTCTTTTCTCTCTCCTGACTTACTGATGGCTTTCTAAACATAATTACCTCCACTTTTTTCATTCTAGGGTAGGGACTTTCAACATTTCAAACAAGAGGGCTCCATTTTTACTTAATAAATTGTATGTAAAAGGTGTACTTTTAGTAACCACTGACTGGGAAAACATAAAGTGGCCAATAAAAAAAAAAAAAAAACAAGAACTCAGCATCAAGTCTTAGCAGATATCTATTCTTCAGAATAACCACAGACATAAATCAAAAAGAACCATGTAGAAGCATGTTACTTATTCAGTACTTAGAAAGTTTACAAATGTTTGGTCTCTTTACATAGCTCCTTATCCTCAAAGTCCAAGTCCCACAGGGTGGGAGTCACTTAGCTAGCACACGTTTCTCTTTGACATTCCCTTGAGATGAAGTGGTTCCCAAAATACACCATTTCTTGGGAAAGAAAAGCAATCTGGAAAACACTCTTGCTCGGGACAGATAATATCACCGACAGCAGACAGATCACTACATAACTTTTTTTTAAAATTCCAAGAATCCAACCATCTTCAGAGGATGGGCAGTAGCAGAAATCAACATTTCAGTATTCAAAAATTGGTATAAAAGTTATGCTAACAAGGCACTTGAATTACAGAGGCAAAACTTTTCATGAATTCTCTTAATGGTTAACCATGTATACACTTTCAATCTGGGCACTTTCCTTTCCCACATCCTTCCTATATACAGGAAGGCATCTACAGACAGATCTTTTCCTATTTGGCCAATTGGCCAACCAGTGGAAAAAATAAGTTCTTTTTGGTTTGAAAGTATTCCTGAATTCAAAAGATAGACTTTTTTGGGGGGAGGGGGTTGCAACTCATAAACATTTCTAACAGGGAGAAAAAATAATTTAGAGAAGGTAATAGCTTCCTTCTTGATAACATCTAATTCACTATACCTTCTTGTTAAAACTGAAAAATGTTATCCAAAGTTAGAAACAATTTCTTCTCACTGTATTTTTAATGTGGATCCAGCAGTTACTTCAAATAGGGTCATTTTTCAGGTGCGCTGGTGTCTCTCTGGAGATAACCCCAGGAATATCTTATACATATTTGTGTTTTAAAACAGGTACATAATACTTTAGAGGAATCTAAGAAGCACCTCTTGGTGACTGATGAATAGTCCAGGGTGCAGCATAAAGGATGAGAGCTCACAACAGAAACACCCTAAATTGATATATCTTTATAGATGGCATTTTTAACTTGAATGATAATATAAAGTAAAAGCATTAGTGGGAGGATAAACAAGTGGGAAAGGTTCAGATTGTGCTTTCTGGCTTCAAAATGACCAGCATAACTTTTCCCCCAGCAGACTGTAGTACTCAGATATTACACTTCCACCAGTTTTGTGATCATCAGCTCTTGAAATGCCTGTGAAAATAAATTAATAGAGCAACTTCTCTCCCAAGCTGTCCGTCTAGATTCAGTGTCACCATCCCATCATCCAATTTCAATAAATCCCAAACTAATAATTACAGGTATCTATCAAGATGTCATAATAATTTTCTTAAAAAAAATTCTCCTCTTTTGAACACAGCTTTTTCTCTCTCAACTGGCTAGGAATCATTAGCAACTGAATAGATATAAGAAATTCAAACATATTATGAAAATCTTTGAATAATTCAGTTACCAAGTCAGTCAGCCATAAGAGGCAAATGCACAAGAAATCAGGCTTCATTAGCTAGCTGCTGGCTTCAGATAGAGCTGCCCTAAGGATTCTGAGTACTGAAAAATATCCCATACTCCCAGTCTTCCCTGTTACAGTATACTATGAACTTCTTTAAATATTAGAACACAGGGGAGGGCAGGGGCAAGATGGGGCTTGAATATTTATCAAGTGCCTATACTACCCTACCCCGGACCCACATATATTACTACTTAATCCTAATTACAAGTCATGTTAGCTATTATCTTCCTATTTTACAATGTTATAAAAGATTCATAAAAATCAGAGCCATCAAAGGTCATGCAGCTAGTGCAGGTGAGGAGTAAGTCTGAATACAGGTCTGGCTAACTCTCCCCACCAACAGCTCTGTGTGGGCACAAACCCTTAGGCCTCCCTTACCCAGGCCATACCACCTTACAGTCAGAAAGTAGAAAACTGAGAGACAAATAGGAAATCATGCACAATGCAACAGTGTGAAGTACTACTTAACAATGTGGGAGTAGGTGGAAAAATATATATATACATACATACATACATAAAGTTCAATCAAACAACATAAGACTCCTTTATTTTGTATGACCATGCTCCCAAACCAGTCTGCAGGCTATTCTTTCCTCCTCTGCCTATCCAAGACTGGCATTTAGGAACTTCCCATCAGCCAAACACTTAAGCACCTTTCACACTCATCTTTTGGAGCACTTTGTTTTATAAAAAATGCTTAATTTTGAGTATTTGCCTTTTCAGCTAAGAGATGAAAGATGCCTTCTACATAAACATAGACTTGCCATAGATTTACAGTTGCTAAGAACATACTATTGGTTATTAAGGATGATTTTTACTTTTGTCCAGGCTTGGGTTTTGCCCATGACTAAGATAAGATACACAACAGTGAATCTAGTATACTTAATCAAACATCCTCAATTTACATTTTCATCAACATTGATCATTGTTGTAGCTCATTCCCCCGTCCTTAACTTCAGCTATTGACTGGCAAATATAAACTATATGGGAACAGATTTAGGAACAGACTGTGAGGCATATAATGAAATCATTAAACCCTCTGTAGTCAGAAATGAATTTTTTGATGTATAAATCCAGTGCTCTTGGACCTCTGAATCAGGCTGTCCTCATTCCAAAGAGATAGGGTGCTTCTTAGCAATAACTTGGAGTTGTTGATGAAGGCTTTCAAGATTCACTGTCAAGTGGAAGGCTGCTTCTTACAGGGTATGTGTCAGGAAACTCTTCTGCCATTAACACATTTTGAAATGAGGAATTAAAGATGGGATTAACCAAGCCTCACAGAGTTGCTGCTTTCCCTAGCTAAATCTCAAATGAGAAAGATGATGAAAACAGAAGTTGGAAGTCTGAGTGATAGACTGTGGGAAGCAGAGCTCCCACTAGGTATTTCTGAATGGCAATCCCTTCTTCACGAAATAGTAGAAATATAACAGGGTAATGCAACATATGACCAGAACAACAGTGTTATGGATTAATGACCAAGTTTTGATTCTACCACAAGAGACTTAGAACCTCAAAAAAACTGCTTTAAAGAAGTCAGTTTGGTATACTCAACTCATTTTCCAATGTTAAAAAGTTTACAGAGACGTGTATCAGTTACCTATTGTCACAATTATGCTGTGTTCCAAATGTGCCAAAGCTATTTGGCTTTAGAAGATATTATTACCTTATTATTTATCCTGAGTCTACAGACTGGGTGACTCTGCTGACCTAGCTCATGTTTGGGTGGTCTCGGCCAGGCTCAGTCACGTGAGTGCAGTGAGCTAGTGTGTGGACTGGGAGCTGGTTTGTCTACGTGGTCCTAGTTGGGATGACTGACTCTCATAAATCCAGACTAGTAGAGGCAAGTTCTCAAGAATTCTTTTAGCTTTTTCTTATCTGTAAAGCTTTTGATTTCTCATTCAAATCTGAATGAGAGCCTTGCTGAGCAAAGTAATCTTGGTTGGAGGTTTTTCCCTTTCATCACATTAAGTATATCATGCCTCTCCCTTCTGGCCTGCAGTTTCTGCTGAAAATCTGCCTATAACCTTATCGGGGTTCCCTTGTAGGTTATTTGTTTCTTTTCCCTAGCTGCTTTAAATATTTTCTCTTTGTCTTTAATTTTGGTCAGTTTGATTAATATGTGCCTTGGGGTGTTCCTCCTTTGGTTTATTTTATTTATTTATTTATTTATTTGTCTTTTGCCTTTATGTGGAGCCGCACCCGCGGCATATGGAGGTTCCTAGGCTAGGTGTCTAACAGGAGCTGTAGCTGCCGGCCTTCGCCACAGCCACAACAACGCGGGATCCAGCCACGTCTGCAACCTACACCACAGCTCACGACAATGCCGGATCCTTAAGCCACTGAGCAAGGCCTGGGATCGAACCTGCAACCTCATGGTTCTTAGTCGGATTTGTTCACCACTGAGCCACGAAGGGAACTCCTCCTTGGGTGTATTTTATATGGCGCTCATTGCGCTTCCTGGATTTGAGTGAGTGGTTCCGTTCCCATGTTAGGGAAGTTTTCAGCTACTATCTCTTCGAATATTTTTTCTGTCCCTTTCTCTCTCTCTTCTCCTTCTGGCATCCCTATAATACAGATGTCGGTGTGTTTAACATTATCTCAGAGTTCTCTTAGACT
>PVHT021183634.1:38890354-38911754 GCA_004024745.2 Catagonus wagneri | reverse complement strand
CTAGGGGTCTAATCGGAGCTGTGGCCACCGGCCTGCGCCGCAGCCACAGCAACGCAGGATCCGAGCCGCATCTGCAACCTACACCACAGCTCACGGCAACGCCGGATCGTTAACCCACTGAGCAAGGGCAGGGATCGAACCCGCAACCTCATGGTTCCTAGTCGGATTCGTTAACCACTGCGCCACGACGGGAACTCCAGTTTTCCTTATTTTTTAATTGCGTTGTTCATTTTTTATTTTTGAGTTTTAAGAGTTATTTGTATATTTTGGATAGCAGTCCTTTATCAGATATGTATTTTGCAAATATTTTCTTCCAGTCTATAACTTGTCTTCTCACTCTGTTGATGTTATCCTATTTATATATTGCTGAGTTTGATTTGCTGACTTTTTTTGAGGGGTTTTGCATCTATGTTCATGAAAGATATTTGGTATGCAATTTTGTTTTGATGTCCCTGTTATTAGTGCATTGTTTGTCTCATAAATGAGTTGGGAAGTATTCTTTTTCTATTTTTTGGAAGAGTTTTTGTAGAATTAGTATTATTTCTTTCTTGAATGTTTGCTAGAATTCATCAGTGAAACCATTTGGGGCTGAATATGTTATTATCAACTCAATCTGATTGATATTTAGAGATTATACCATCAAACAACAGCACAATACACATTCTTTGCAAGTACACATGGAATATTGACAAAGATAAATCCTATTCTGAGCCATAAAAGAAACCTTACCTAATTGAAAATAATAATGTCAACCATATAATATAATACGAACCATTCTTAACTAAAAACTGGTGGATTGGTAGCTAGTGGCGATAGGACTGGCCCAAGAACCAGGAAACTGGAGCTTCCTTCTCTGCATAACTTTAAGCAAGTTAGTTAGTATTTACAGATCTTAGTTATCTGAGATATCAAATAAAGGATGAGATGGGTTGGGATTAAAAAGTCTTTAACATTTAACATCCTCTTACACTAATGATTGCTGTAGTATAGAGTGTGTTTCCTGATATCTGATATCTTTCCAAAGCTTGTGCATATACACATAATAGGTTGTTATCTACAATTCATTTATGACTCTAGGAGCTCTGCCAGATTTTTGGGCTTTCCTACATTGAGGACTCCTACCTCATGGCTCACCCAGTAGCATATTAGGTATTTTCAGCTCTTAGATTTATACCCATGTTTTTGATGCTTGAAGGAGCATCCTGAAATTAAATTCTTATTTAAAGTTGAATTTCTTACAATTGTGAAGAGCCTTGCTTTAGTGGTATTGAAAATGTGGTGGAATTACTTCACAGCTTCAAGACTGTTGGAGCATATGTGCTCACATGATGTAATACTTCCTAGGTATCCAAATCAAACACAGAATTACAAAGAAACCTTATTTACACACTTTCAAAGGAAAATGAAGTCTCTTTCCATATTCTGAAACAAAATAACATGATCTCAACTATAGAAACATAAGGACTGGGTCATATTATCTGAAGAGCCAAAGGAAAATATTAGAAGCTACCCATATTAAATATGTACAAGCTGTTTGCTAATCTTGAGGGAAGTGAGTAGTCTTTGCAGAAAAGGCTAGAGGAGCAGGCATCACTGTGGAAAAGGAGAGAAGGAGTTGGCTTTTTTTTGTAGATACGCATAGTAGAATCAGGAGCATATGTAGGGCAGCAAAAGCATCCTGATAGGAGGCAGAGGGAAAACTGGAGTCTTTGATTCTTGGGACCAATGCTCAAGTTTCAAATCTTTGCCCAATTATATAGAAATATGGGCTCCCTTGAAAGAAAATCTGATAACTGGCAACATTCTGGCTCAATTTGCAAAATGTATTATTTCATGTGTCTTATTTGGAGTGGAGCTGCTGTATTGAGAAGGTTTGGGAGTGTTCAGAGGGTTTGGAAGGTTCTACTAGGCTCAGTGTGAAGAAGTTAATAAACAATTAGTAATGCCTGCTGTGAGCCTAGGATGGAGTCTCTGATTCCTAGGTTATTGAATGTATCTGAGAGGGTTGTATTTCATTACTGATGGAAAGCTTAGTGCATTCTTAGAAAAACCAGCTAGGGGTAGAAAATTTGTTTTAAGAAATCTTAAATGGTAGAGATTTGATTTCACCTATACCTCTGAAATTTTTCATTTGTTTTACCTTCTCAGTGCCTAATAGAATTTTAAAAATGTGTCCTGTTCCTCCCACCACATTTTTTTTTTCTTTTTGGGGTCACAACCATGGCATATAGAAGTTCCCAGGCTAGGGGTGGAATCTGAGCCACAGCTGCTGGCCAACTGCTTAGCCACAGCAATGCCAGATCCGAGCTTCCTCTGCGACCTACACCACAGCTCACAGCAACATTGGATCCCTGACCCACTGAGGCAGGCCAGGGATCAAACCCAGATCCTCGTGGATACTGGTTGGATCCATTTCTGCTGCACCACAATAGGAACTCTCCACCACACAATTTTAAAATGTTCTTTCTCTTTTTATTCTTCTAAAAACTTGATTGTAGAAAGCTTTATAAAGTACTCACTTGATACAGCCTTTTCTTACTTTTTTTAGCTCTTGTACTGATTTCACTGTGAGTTCCTTATTCACCAGAGTAATTTAAAGCCTTGTATCCATAGTGAAAAAGGTGAGAACTGGACTGAGCAGAAAATAGCAGAGAAAACAATACAGTGTTTGCCTTGCTGTTTTGATATCCATCAAGTCAGAAAACAGTGCCAGAGCCACATCTGCTGTTCTGAAGATGAGAAGGAGACTGTTGTTTTTAACTGTTCAGACCACTTCCCTGGGTAATGTTCAGTGGTTAGGGACAACCTGAGGTTTTTTGACAATGATGTTGAAATTTTTTACACCAGCTATACAATGCCTTACAGCAATGCCTTACAGCAATATCCCCAGACATCTCAATCTATCTTTATTCATTGAGATTCTGTAGTAATTTATTTATCCCAACCAGCATTATACCAACCTATGGCTCAGTGCTTAACGAATCCGACTAGGAGCGATGAGGTTGCGGGTTCGATCCCTGGCCTCTCTCAATGGGTTAAGGATCTGGTGTTGCCGTGAGCTGTGGTGTAGGTTGCAAATGTGGCTCGGATCCCCCGTTGCTGTGGCTGTGGCGAAGGCCGGCAGCTACAGCTCCTGTTAGACCCCTAGCCTGGGAACCTCCATATGCCGCGGGTGTGGCTCTACATAAAGGCAAAAAGAAAAAAAAAACAAAAAAACAAAAACATTGCTTCTAGACTTCAGATGCCATTTTGTATTCACAAATAATAAGGAAAAAAGAGAATGTATAAAAACTTGTAAGCTGTATTTCTCATAAGTCCCCCAGAAGCAATTTAATGATGATAATACCAATGGATCTTGATTTTAAAAAGTGTTGAATTCAGTATTTATTGAATCATTGTAATCTGTTATACACTAAAATACTAGTAGTGTGCTCATGGGCCCCAGATATCCTTTAGGGGCAGCAGTGTTTTAGACTTGATCATAGAAGTAAAAGAAGAATGAGTGCTTTAAGAAATTAGTATATAACAATTTAACATGAGTATAAATTGAGGAAATTAAGGAAAATATTAGAAAGTTTTTAATTAATGTACTGTATCAGATGTACTGTATGTCACCCTATCTGACCTCTCATGGCACTTATCAGAAGGAGATTGTAATTACTGGTTTGTATGTCTGTCATTTTCATTACATACCAAGCTCTCTAAGGGCAGGTACCATGCCTTTTTCATCTGTAACCCTTAACTACTGCAATTCCCAGCACATAGAAGATAGTCAATAAAACTTTATTGATGAATAAAGGGATCTATGGTCACATGGAAGAATGAATATAAAGTAAGTTTAGGGAGTAGAATATAAGATATGATGGGAAAATTATTAGATTGACAGTAAGAACTTTAAGTAAAAAGAAATTAATAATTCTGAAAACACTGTAGTTTGGAAGCTGAGAGTAGATAAAGAAAGGGTCTGGGATTTCCAGGAAAAGCAATATACTTTACAAAAGATAAATTTCTCAGTGTGAAGTGATTGCTTTTATGTCAGATCATTGCACAATGATTTTGTGATTTTAATGTAAAAGTAATTATTTCCTCAGAAATATAAAGTTATTGTACCGGCTGTTGTTTTGGATGAAATGTATGATGCCAGTCTGATTCTCATTCCTTTGTAGCTGCATTTTCTCTCTGGAAACTTTAAGGCTTTTCTCCTTATTCTTAATGTTTAGAAATGTCATGGTGATGTGCCCAAGTAGATATCTTTTGTTGTGCTGCTATTGTGCCCTTGCATTTTGAAGACTTGAGCCCTTAAGTTCTGGAAAAGCATCTTGATTGAATCCTTACTTGATTTTTCTCACTTTCATTTTCTCTATACTCTCATTCTGTGACTTCTGCCATTTATACTTTAGACTCATGGACTATAAAATTTAATTTGTTTAGGAGTTCCCATTGTGGCTCAGTGGGTTAAGAATCTGACATAGTGTCTGTGAGTATGTGGGTTCAATCCCTGGCCTCACTGAGTGGATAAGAATCCAGCCTTGCTTCAAGCTGTGGTATAGGTCACAGATGAGGCTCAGATCTGGTGTTGCTGTGGCTGTGGTGTAGGCTTCCAGCTGTAGCTCTGATTCAACCCCTAGCTCAGAAACTTCTATATGCCACAGATGTGGCCCTAAAAAGCCAAAAAGTTTTTTAATTTGTTTAGATTTTCTCTAATATTTCCAATTTTTTAGATCTACGTTCTGGGTGATTTATTTTACTCTACTAATATTTTTGGCAATCATGTTCTTTATTTTAAGAGTCTGTTTTACCTCTGTAATTGATTCTTTAATTTCATAGAGTACAAATCATGTTTTGATGCAGTTTTTCAAATATCTCTGAGAAAGCTAAAAAAAACAACAACAAAAAACACCAACTCCTTCATTAATTCCCTGAGTCATCTGTTTTTGAGTCTATTTGTCTCTCTTCTCCTTTCTCTCTCACTGGAAGAAAGAGAGGCAGTAAAAGATTATTACCAGGTGTGAGTACTGGTAACAGTATCAGTTCAAAGTCTTCCCTTTGGAGTAAATGGCCTGACAGAAAATTGATCACTGGGATTCCTCTATGTGGGTAAATGTGGAGATCTTTTCTTCAGGTATCCAATATTTTTAGAGGTCTCTAACTTTTTAAAAAAATTTTTGGCCATTCCCACAGCATGTGGAAGTTCCTGGGCCAAGGACTGAACCTGAGCGACTGCAGTGACAATGCCGGATCCTTAAACCACTGTACTACAGGAGAATGCCTAACTTTTTGTTATTGAATCCTAGTTAGGAATAAAAGCACATTCCTTTCTGTCTTTCTACTCTCAATACTCTACTACAAACACTACTTCACTTTTGACACCAAATATTTGGGTGTTCCACACATCAAGTAATTCTGCCACACCAGCTGGATGGTCTGTAATTTAATTCTGACACCATCTTTCTTGAGCAAACATCATATCCCACAGGTTAAGGAATCAGTCCCACAAGACTCCCAGCTAACTTCCCACTTCAGATACCAATCACGAGTTCAGGTTGTTACTTGTTTCTGACCCACTGGCTGTACCACCTGTACGTGGGAGGTTCTTATGACCCCTGTGTTAGGTTCAATTAATTTGCTAGGGCAGCTCACAGAACTTAGGAAAACAGTTCACTTACTAGAGTATTGGGTTATTACAAAAGATATTACAGGGTACATTGAACAGCCAAATAAAGAGATACCTAGGGCAAGATGAAGAGACACCTCGTGACCTCAGAAGGGTCCCAAGCACAGCAGGAGCTTCTTTCTCTCTCTCTGGAATTTGGGGTACATCACTAACCTGGGAACTCTCCTAACTCCATAGTCTAGGATTTTTTTTTTTTTTGAGACTTCATTAAGTAGGCATGTTTGATTAAATCACTGACCTAGGTGATTGATTCCAATCTCAAGGCCTTCTCTGGAGGTGGGAAGGAGGGGTTTGGGGGCTGGAAGGCAGGGTTGAAAGTTTTAACTCTCTCATCAAGGTTGGTGCCTCTGGCAACCAGACACCAACTTTGCCTAGGAGCTTTCCAAAAATCACTTCATTAATATAAACTTAGTTTTGGTCGAAAGTTGCTGCTCTAATCACTTAGGAAACTGCAAAGGTTTTAGAAACTTTGTGCCTAAAACAGGGATGAATAACATATATATTTCCTATAATCATATATATATTTCTTATTATAAATCACAGTACCGTAAACTTCAATTTGTGTTGCATGTGGGAATGAGAGATGAGGCTGTTGAGTATTTCATATAGAAACTTTCAATTAGGAGTTCCTGTCATGGCTCAGTGGAAATGAATCTGACTAGCATCCATGAGGACGTAGGTTCGATCCCTGGCCTTAATCAGTGGTTTAAGGATCTGGTGTTGCTGTGAGCTGTGGTGTAGCTTGTAGACTCAGCTCAGATCCCTGTGGTATAGGCCGGTAGCCACAGCTCCCATTCTACCCCTATCCTGGGAACCTCCATATGCCATGGGTGCGGCCCTAAAAAGACAAAAGACAAAAAAAAAAAAAAGAGGAAACCTTCAATTAATCTGTTTTCATTTTGTTATCTTATTTCTGAGCTCATTTACCCCTTCCTTACAACATAGTCTGTATATTTCTAAGTCCAGAGCCTCTTTTTGGTTCTCTTAGATCATGGACAGAATTCTCCACTGGATTGTTCTTCATACATTGTCTTGCTTGTGGCTTCCCCTAATCTCTTCCTGTGTTCCTTCAGTTGCTTTGATTATATTATACAAATTTGTTGAGAACTCTTATTGGCTATTGGCCCTTCTGTTTTCTTTATCATTGAGGGTTTAACCTTTTTTTTTTTTTTCTATTACAATAATTGCAGTGAACTTTCAGGAAGGAGAGGAGATAAACATCTGTTGTATATCCATCATTTTCAAACTGAATGGCAGAGTTTCTAGATAAAGGTGCTTGATGATAAAATTTGGAAGTGCTACATGCTATGCAGAGTTCTTCTTTTAGATATTCATAAAGCACATTAGCATATTAGTAGGGAGGAGAAGTCCTGCCAGAAATAAACGTGTTTAACTATGACTAACCTAATGTTTCCCAAACTGATTTTTTTTTTTACCATGGAACGCTTTTTGTGAGGAAAATCTATTAAAATCTTGCTGAACTCTGTGTTCCACAAGTGATAATTTAAGAACTTATGCTCTAGCTAACCAACTAAATAGGTTAGCAGTAATAAAATGATAATTTAAATAATTAGAACAATTAATTTTAGAACTAGAAGAAACTCTAGAGAACACCCCACCCACCATTCTCCTCCTTTCTAACAGATGAGAAAACTGAGCTTTATGAAATATAATAACTTGGCCAATATGGTAATTTATTTACTTTATTTTGCAAATATAAATCTCTCCTCTTTTTTTCCTCTTTTTTTTTTTTCTTCTTATGGTTGCACCTGTGGCATATGGCATTCCCAGGCCAGGGATTGAATTTGAGCTGCAGCTATGACCTGTGCCACAGCTGTGGACTGAACCCACACCTCTGCAGAGACCTGAGCCACTGCTGTCAGATTCTTAACCCACTGTACCACATTGAGAACTCCACTCTTCCCTCCTTCTGAACAAGTCCATACTTTGCTTGGTAGCAGTGCTTTGTAAGTTGTCGGGCACCATGAAATAGAGCCTGTTAATACTCGTCCATTGCAGTGTTAGGTGTAATCATTCTACCTTTTACCTGAAGGTAGTTCAGATAAACTGTTTCAGAGCTGGTACAGAGTGAGCTTCCTTGGCAGTGGGGCAGTAATAAGAGGTTCTACCTATGACTTTCCTCGCAGCTCCTGGAGGGCCAGCGAATAACTATTTAGGGATTGTTTCAAAGAAGAGCATTTCTGCTTTCATTGTCAGCTGTCCTTGTCTTCCTCTTCCTTCTCTTCAACTTCCTCCTCCTATTTCTTCTATCTTCCTCTCCTCTTCCCCCTTTTGCTGTTCTCTTCTCTTTCCTAAACCTTCTTCCTCCCTTACACCTTCCCCTCCTTCTCCTTCTTTATTTGGGACAATGATGGAAAATTTTCTGTACTGTCTTTCATAGAAACTTATAAAGCAGTCAAGTAGAATTTTTAAGGGGTTGAGGTGCCATTTGGTGGGGGATTTGCAAGCATGAGGCCTTTTTCTTGGAAGGGACACAATGACCCTGGCATACTTTGCTTAAGAACAATAGTCATTATCTGTTAATTCCATGTGTTTTTCTTCAGAATTAAAATTATTTTATGGACTTTTTGAGGGCCTCAGATTTCACATAAAAGTAGATTTTCTTGAGGCTATCCGTATGACATCAAGGTTATAAAACATGTTTGAATCGTAGTCAGGATGTTCACTCAAATTGCCCAAATCTCAGTCTGGCTTTCTTTCTTTACCTTGTATTTCTTAAATTACTTGTAAATTAAAGCATATGTGCCCACATTACCCAAGTATTATAACTTCTTCTTTGTTTTAATTTAGTCTGAGTGTTAGGATAATTCTACTGCTTTCATCTCTTGGGGTTCTGTATTTTTTAACAATCTGGCAGTAAAGACATACTGTAATTGTGCATTCATTTATCAAGAAGTTCTCTTCTAGGTGCTGGAATTCTAATAATAAAATAAAACATAATAAGAAACTCCTATCTTCAAAGAGTTTATGTTCTGGGAAGGGATTACTAGAGAGATATGATGAATAAATATTAATACAGATTAGTAGGTAGTTGAGTATGATAAATTAACATGCTTTATGAAGGAAAATAAGTCAGGATAAGCAAATGAACATTAATAGAAATGCAGGAGAGTATGGTTAGACTTGTTCTCATACTTGCGTGATGTTGCTGAATGTGGCTGTTATTTTGGATAAGTTAGATAGAAAAAGTCTTTCTAATGAAGTGAAATTTAAGCGGCGACTTAAATGAGGACAGAGAATGAGGCATGCAAATCTTTAGAGGAAGAGGGTTCTAGGCAAAAAGAATTGCAGTGCAAAGGCCTTGAGGGCAGACTGCTTTGATATGTTTGAGTAATGGCAAAGAAAGTGGTTTGAACTGTAGTGGAATATACAAAAGGGAGAGTGATAGGATATTGGCCCAGAGGGTAGAGGAAATAAAGCTCACGTTGGGCCTTGAAAGCTAAGGTAAGATCTTCAGAATGTTTTCTCCCATCCTTAGGGAGTTGAGAAGGCATTGGAAGGTTTGAGCATAGCAATGCTATGATCAGTTTTACTTTTTAAAGTATCCCTCCAGCTCCTACAAGAAAACCAGAAGGCAGAGGAACCAGAATGAATGCAGTGGACCCAATTAGGAGGCTATTATAGTAACTTGGATGACAGATGATGGTGACTTGGCCAGGTCGTGAAGGAGAAGTTCTATATTTGGGGCACATTTTAAAGGTAAAATCAGTAGCATTTGCTAATATTTTGGAAATGGGTATATGGCTGTCAGCCCTTCAAGTAGAGATATTTAGAAGGTGTTTGGATGCAGAATTCTCAAGTTCAGACAAGAGATCAGTGGTAGAGATACATTTGGAAGTATTGAGTATTGATGACATGTAAAGTCAAGAAACTGAGGTAGATCATCTAAGAAATCAGTGTGGATAAGGAGGAGAAGCTGTGCAATGACTAGGCTGGGGCACTCTGGCATTTTGAGGTCAAGCAGATGAGGAGGAGTCAGCAAAGCAAAGCCATGAAGAAGGAATGGCCAGTGAGGTAGAAGGGAAACTGGGAGAGGGGTTATCTCCTTGAAGTTAACTGAACTCTGAGCTTGTATATTATCTTGTATCTAAGCTTTGGCATAATTGATGTAATCCTTTTTTTGTCATTGCTGTAAACACTACCTTGTGTTTAATTATTAATTTAGTGATTCCCAATGAACTATGCCTCCTGATATCAGGAGGTCTTGTATAATCTTCTCCCATATAGACTCTTGGGTTAGCTAATCTGGTATTAGTAATCTGCATGAAAGACCCTAGAAGGACCTGCTGAAGAATCTCCCAGCTCAACCCCAGTTGCTGCACAAACTTTTCAGCAATTAAAAATTTGTTTTAAGTCTCCAACTTGTGGATGTTTTGGTATGCAGCAATAGGTAAATGAAGCAGCATATAAATTGATTTACTTTTTGAAGCAACATTGGAATATCTGCATGTGATTATATTTGTTCCTGTTATTGTATTTCTTAAATCATTATATTTAGTGAGATTGGATCATATATGTTTAACTGCTTTTATTTACTATCCACCCTTGATTCATCTAGATTAAATGTATAAATTCACATTAAGATATAAGTTTTAGGAGTTCCCATCGTGGCACAGCGGTTAATGAATCCGACTAGGAACCATGAGGTTGCGGGTTCGATCCCTGGCCTCGCTTAGTGGGTTAACGATCTGGCATTGCCATGAGCTGTGGGTTGCAGACGTGACTCGGATCTGGCGTTGCTGTGGCTGTGATGTAGGCTGACAGCTACAGCTCAGATTAGACCCCTAGCCTGGGAACCTCCACATGCTGCTGGTGCGGTCCTAAAAAACAACAAAAAGGCAAAAAAAAAGATATAAGTTTTAGTGGGGTTGGCTCTAGAAGTTGTGTGTTGGTGGTGTTTTCTGCTGAATTGATGGACCTTATCTTCCAAGGGGCTTTCATTCTGTGATGGGTGAATTAAATAAATCCAGTAATAAATGAGCAGCTAATATTGAATATAAAAATAGCTAGAGGGAAACTTCCAGGTAGGTAAGTCAAGTTGCAATTCAGTCAGAGTAGGAACATTGTGTCATAGAGAATTTTTAAAGTTGATGTTTCATTGCAGATATACATATTTTTCTTTGTGTCATTGCTTATGTATATAGCTATAGTTGCATTGGGAGATTTATAACTTTAACTAGATTTTAAGCTTCTTATAGACAAGAACCTTGTTTTAGATATCCATATATAGTGGCATTATGTCCCAAAGTAGATACCCCAGGAAACTCACTTAAAGATTAGATTGAACAAGTGAAAAAAATCCATGAGAAACTATATAATCTGAAACAATAGAAGGGGTTGGGGTTCTTTATGAACTTTTGGGGGGAATACAGGTTGGTTCTTTATAGTATATGATCCAAAAATGACCTTAATAATTCTGATATCTCTTAAGTTAGGATGTATCTATAATTTAGATGGAATTAACTCAGAGGATCTAGGTTCTTCACCTGCAGCCTTAAGTACTACATTATAACGTGTGAAGAGAGAGAAAACTGTAACAAAATTTCATTGCATTTGCTATACATTTCTGTGAAAAATACAGATAGATTTTTCAGGCTCTAGAGAACATCAGCCCATATTTTCTAGTTTGGACTGATATAAATCCATATAGAGAAAATCTGTGTGTTTTTACTTTTGAAACTGAGGCTAGGAAGAACTTTTCTTGTATGCTTATGATTACAGCAACTCTAGCAACCTGGTTTATAATGCATGAGTTGCCACATATTTTAGTCATTTATGTGTGTTGGTAGGTAAATCACGTTGCAATTTGGTCAATTATATATGAGCAGGATTGCAATCTCTCTTTTGACGTTCTTAGGTCAGGTTTATATCACAGCTAGGAATTTTTCAGATTTTAGAAAGGCAGTATAGCATACATGCCATATATTTCATAACTTCCACTGAGGAGTTTGGCCAAAATCATATAATCAAATACATTAATATTTCTTCAGTGAAATGTGGGAATAGTCAGATTATGCTGCCAAATAAATTCTGAAGAAACTCTCAAGTTTCAAAACCTTTTGTATTTCAGAATTGTGAACTGGTGAGATATGCTATTCTTTAATCCTGATAATGAAAAGAAAAATTAAGAGAACACATACAGAAGATGTTGGCAGTAGACTGAATCTGTTTTTCAAATAGTGTGCTCTTTTGGAGTTAAGAGATGTGAACTCTAGAAAACCCATTATCTAGCATAAGTTATTCAGGTAAATTACCGTATGAATATACATAATAGAAGACAAATACAAAATGAGTGAGTCCAGAAGCCTATAGTGAGTAACCCTTCTGGCAGAGAACTTAAAGTAGCATAGAGGAGGATCTTTTTTAAACAACAGAAGCTACTTACGATGGAATCGCTTGAGGTATTATTTGGAAATAAAGAAGTTCCTTCTGTGAGGATTTTTGGCTAAGAACATTGAAGTTCTTAATGGAGAATTTTCTTAACTCTTCTTTTGTAACTTAGACCAAGTGTGGCACATGTTTAAATGGAATGTCTCATATAAAACTGAAGCTTGCTTTTATTTTTCAAGTAGCTATTTAGATACCTGGCCTCTATTGTATGATCGTCTGATTTGAACATAGTTTGTCTTTCATTTCTATGCAGTTTCCATGACTCAAACCCTTATGTTAGGCCAGAATGTGGTAATAGAGGCAATTACACCATTGAGTATGTGGCCCAGCTTTCTGATTAAGGTTTCACACCTGGGCATCATTATTCTTTCCTGTATCAATTTATTATTTAAGGACTTATTATTTGAAAGCCCTTATAGCACACACACAATTAAAGTAGCTGAGGGTCTATCTGTATTAAATGTATTTATTTTACTTTCCCTAGCTTTTTATGCCAGAATAATTAAATCCCCTTCTAATGTGTCAGTAGCAGACTGTTTTGAAATTGACAGCACTCTTTCCTTTTCAATAAGACCCACAGAGATCTGACAGATAAATAGTAAACTTTAAAACAGAAAAAAGAAAGAGAAAACTGGACACATTAGTTGAGAGACTGTTCACTCTTTATACCTATGAGCAACAATTACTGGATATATTTGATTGTTATGTTTTTCTAAACAGAGTTTACAAATGCTACTACTATTTTGTTAACTGCATAAGAAACAACTTACTCCTTAGAAATGAATATTCCATGTAGCAAATTTATCCCACAGAATGTGTGAGTAACAGGATATTATACTGAGCCTTTAAAAATGAAGTGACCTATTCCATAGGACACTTTTGGGAGAAGGAAATGGATTGGCTTGACCTCATGAGAATATTCATTTGCATATGCTTCAATACAGTGAATACTTTGCATATTTTGAATTTTACCTTGTGACTATTGTAGCAGGATAGCTAGTCTCTAAAGAGTATATTTGCATATGATAGTCTAACAGCTTTTCCCTTTTGTTCCTAGAAGATTAAGTCTCAGTCCTAGGAGAAAATAAATTAAACGTGGTTCCTTAAAATTTGAAAAAAAAGTGTAATTTGAAGACAATAGTGTATTCTGAAATGCAGCTTTTACTTCAAAAAGCTCAGGCTAAGAAATACTATTTTTCTCTATATGTGCCAGCAGAGGTGTCTCTGATTCTTGGTGGCGGCTGTGTCACCAGAAGCCCTGTGAAGTTGAAGTAATTCATCAGAATCTTCCCCAACTATTGTTTGTCTATCTAGTAAAATTCAGCCTTCAGCATTTCAATACATTGGTTCAGGTTTGGACCTTTGGTTTAAAATTCAAATTTTCATGGGGAGTGGATGTAGTTGCACAGAGATGAATAGTTTCTGAACAATAGCTATTACCTCAGATGCTGTATGGAAAAAAGATTTTGGGCCTAAAAAAATTTGAAAACTCCATAGTGCGCAGCTTTGAAGGGTCACAGTATATGTTAGCACATTAAAAGACCCTTATTCATGTGGGAGGAATATCTTTTTTTTTTTTTTAGGTGTTTCAGACTTTTGACCATGGGACCCTTTTTTTGTTTTCCCCTTTCCCATGAAATATCTAATAGAGTTCTGGTGACTGGTATCACCTGGAAATACATTTTGGGATATTACACAATTTCCTGTATAGTATCTTAGAACTGTTTATTGACTGATGAAGAATATTCACTTTAGATAATTTCTTTGGAATTTTACCTAATGCTGGTTCCCATTAGACTGACCAGCCAGGGACCATAAAATTTTATTTCAGTCCAAGAGAGCAAATAGGTGGGACCTGGAGGAGATGGTTTGCTCTGGAAGGGTCTTAGGCCACTAATAGGGAACCTGGTTGACTGACATTTTTAGTTTTGCTTATACTTTCACAAATGTTACGTAGAGAAACTTTGCAAGGGTTTATCAGAATCTGTATTCTACTGGAGCACTGCCAGTTCTTTGGGATGACGTTTTGCTTTACCAAACTTTGTCTCAAATATTTTGAGAAATAAAATGAGGTTTAGAAATAGCATGTAGAAACAGGATGACTGTGTTTTTAAATTTGCCATTACGTGTTCTTATGTAGATATTTGTGATTATTTTCTGCTTATGTTGACTTAGTTGTTGTTCCTTTCTCTGATTTTTTTCAAATTCTGGAAAAGAAGGTAATATTGAAGGAATTTTCATATTAACTAAAATAAAGGGACCCAGCAAAGTTCATCTATATATTGTGATTTGTTTGCAAATATACTTAAAAATAATAATTTCTTCTGGCAGTTGTTGCTGAATAGGCCTTCAGTGGATGCATAGTGCTTCCACAATAGCAGATTAAACAATATTGCACTTTTGAATGAAATTAGGGAATTAAGGACTCAAATTGGCAACATCACAAAAGTCTGTTATCTCTGAGGAAATTTGTGCTATTGATTCTAACTAAAAGTAAAAATTGTACACACTGGGATACTGGAGAACAGTTTGAAAAGCAATTGAAATGGTGGTTGTGGTGGTATAGATTTATTCATGATATAAAATTATAGACTATAATACTTTAAAAACACCTCTGATTTTTTTCTTAACTATTTAAGTTGAAAATTGCTTTTGACAACTCTGTTCTCTGAACAAGTTACTTATTATATTGTTAAAATATAATACATTTGTGGCATGTTGTTGAGTTATTCCCCCCAAACAAATTATACTTAGAGAATTCTTTCTAGCACACATCTGGGATTTAACTTCTATATTTCTTTAACTGGTAAAATTACATTAAGTTCTTTCAGTCAAATGACACATCAAATCAAATGAGTTGAGTATGTAAACAGTGATATCCTCCTCTACCCATGACTTTCAAATGAATGCAAATAAACATTTCAAGAAAAATAATGGGACCATTATAAGCAGTGACTCCTTTTAGGTTCAGAATATGCTTACAGGATACCAGGCATCTATAGGAACTTAAAATGTGGTCACGTATTTAGGTATTTGAAATCATTAGCTCCATTAGGACAGAGTCCTTTGCTCACAATTGCATCCCCAGCATGCAGTCTGGTAGGTAGTAAATGTTTATGGGATGGCTAGGTCAATGGGTAGATGGATGAGTGGAAAATTTGGATATCCCCTGTTTTATGTCTGATATTTGGCATGATAAATACATGAAAAGAGTATGCTTTCAAACTGATTACTTGGCATTATGGGGTGCCTTGTAACCTAAGAAACACCCTCAAGACTTTCTGAAGTCTTTTTCATGTAGAGTTCCAAAGAAAATACAGGATGCATGGGACATACATATACTAAAAAATTATTCATTGTTGATATGAAATTCAAATTTAACCAGGCATCCCATCTTTTTATTTCCTAATTCTGCCAGGCTTACATAGAAAGAAGGTTGTTGCTAGTATTCAGTTAGTTTCTAGAGAAAACTCTGTTGGGACCCCATCCCAGTCTCTTTAATCACTCTGTGTACCCATCCCCTAACTTTTCCAGGATTTGCTCCTAACTCCTAGCACCCTTGGGCACCGGTAGATCCTTTCTCTTTAGGATAATGTTTCCTTCAGGATCCGGGTGATTGTCAGCCTCAGAAAGGAAAACTCAGCCTTGTTTGGCTCCTTCCTCTTCCCTCTTCTGCTTCTCCCACTCCCACTTACTGCCTTTGCCTGTGAGTACTTCCTTGATGAATCACTGGTGGACTTAGGATCTGCTGCTAGGAGACCTGATTTAAGACATTTTCTTAGACTGTTTACCTCAATGTAGAAAGAAGGTCTGCCACCAAAAACAGGCAATCGAGATCTTTAAAAATTTTCCTAGTTGAAAGAAGTCTTTCATTTTCACTAAGATTTAAATAATAAACAAGTACTCTATAGTATGTGGTCCTAAAGAGCAGCAGCAGAACTTCCTTTGCTGAATAGGCTGTGGTAAGGACACAGTGGCCTACAGAAACTCTCCTCCTAAGGAGCAGCAGCAGAACTTCCTTTGCTAAACAGGCTGTGATAAGGACACAGTGGCCTACAGAAACTCTCTTCTTAGTAGCAGCCTCAGACAGAACTACACCCAGACGGAATTGGGCTAACTTGACAGGGCTATGGTATGGGCTTTCCTGAAGATAAGAAATGCAGTGTGATAGGTAAGTTCATTTATGAAAATTTTCCTCTAGTATGATATTTTTACAAATAACTACTTTAGTCTTATTCCCCCTCCCCCGGAAAGATTTGTGAATTGTTCCCAGAATGAACTTGGATTACTATCTAATTTAAATAGCCCACACACTCTTGGCTTGGTATAGCCTGGTATACAGCTATATTCATTATTCATTTTTGCATAGCAAATATTTTAAAATTTAGCAGCTTAATAAAACAAACATTTATTATCTCACATTTTCTGATGGTCGGGAAACTGGGAGTTGTTTAGCTAGGCTTCTGACTCAGGGTCGTTAATGAGGTTGCAGTCAAGTGGTCATGGAGGGCTGTAGTCTCAGAAGACTTGACCTGGACTGAAGGATCCAGTTCTAAGCTCATTCATATGGCTATTGGCATGAGGCTTCATTTCATTACCAAAGGGGCCTCTCATAGGGCTGCCTGCCACATGACATCCCCTGGAGTAAGAGATTTGAGATCAAGAGCAAGCACACATAAGCACCCACGTTGAAAGCTGCAGTCTTTTATAACCTCATCTCAGAAGTGGGTACATCATTACTTATGCCATATTCTGTTCATTAGAAATGAGTCACTGAGTCTGGCTCATACTCAATAATAGAGAATTAAACTCCACTTCTTGAAGAGAGAAGAATCAGAGAATGTAGATATATATCTTAAACTACCACATGAGCTGTTCCCCAAAGTAACATTACTTAAGTGGATTCTTTTCATTCAACAGATATTTAAAGAATACACAGTATGTACTAATCTAAGAACCAGAGATAAAAAGATGGATAAGATAAAACTTCTAGCATTAATATACTCATAGCCCACTGGAAGAGTGAGCCACAGGTCATCACATTTCTGCAGTGGGAACACACCGTAGGGAAGAGGTTCTGAACCCCACCTACACAGTAAAATCACCTGGAGAGCATTTAATTTTAATTAATTAATTAATTAATTAATTTATTTGTCTTTTTGCCTTTTCTAGGGCCGCACTCACAGTATATGGAGGTTCTCAATTGGAGCTATAGCCACCGGCCTACGCCACAGCCACAGCAAGGTGGGATCCGAGCCGCGTCTGCAACCTACACCACAGCTCACAGCAACACCGGATCCTTAACCCACTGAGCGAGGCCAGGGATCAAACCCACAACCTCACAGTTCCTAGTTGGATTCGTTGACCGCTGAGCCATGATGGGAACTCTGTAGAGAACCTTTTAAATATACTGATCTCTGGGCCCACCCAGAACATTTACCCAATATTCAAGAATTGGGTTCAATCTACACTTCCTGGACTTTATCAGTGGAACATCAAAACATGGATGACAGCACATCTGTTCACGACATGGTTTACTGAATATTTTAAGCCCAGAAAAAAAAAGATTATTTTAAAATATTACTATTCATTGAGAGTGCACCTAGTCACCAAAGAGCTGTGATGGAGATGTACAATGAGATTAATACTGTTTTTATGACTATTAACAGAGCATCTGTTAGTTCTACAGTCCATGGATCGAGCCATTTTGAATTTTAAATCTTACTTAAGAAAGATATTTTGTAAGACTGTAGTTGCTAAAGGCAGTGATTCCTCTGATGGATCTGGGAAAAGTTAATTGAAGACCTCTGGAAAGGATTTGCCATTCTAGATGCCATTAAGAAAATTTGTGATTCATGGGAAGAGATCCATATATCAACATTAACAGGAGTTTGGAAGAAATTGATTCCAACTCTCATGGGTGACTGAAGATTTTAAGACTTTTGTGGAGAAAGTAACTATAGATGTGGTAGAAATAGCAAGAGAACCAGATTTAGAAGTAAAGCCTAAAGGTGGGTCTAAATCGTTTAAATCTCATGATAAAATTTGAATGATTCAAGGAATTTCTTCTTACTGATAAACAAAGAAAGTGGTTTCTTGAGGTGGAATCTACTTCTGGAGGAGATGCAACAGAGTTTATTGAAATGACAGCAAAGGATTTAGAATATTACATAAACTTGGTTAATAAAGCAGCTTTGGAGTTTGACAGGATTGACTCCAATTTTGAAAGAAGTTCTGTGAGTAAAATGCTGTCAAACAGCATTGCATGCTATAGAGAAATTGTACGTGAAAGGAGAAGTCAGTGATGTGGCAAACTTCATTGTTGTCCTGTTTTAGGAAACTGGTACAGCTACTCCAGCTTTTTGCAACCACTCTTCTGATCAATCAACATCAAGGCAATAACCAGAAAATCGTTTATGACTCACTGAAGGTTTTGATGATGGTTAGTTTTTTTTTTTTTTGGCAATAGTTTTTTGTTTTGGCTTGGTTTTTTAGCCATGACTGTGGCTTGTGGAGGTTCTCAGCCCAGTGATCGAACCCATGCCACAGCAGTGACTCAAGCCACTGCAGCAATAATGCAGTCCTTAACCTGCTGCTCCACAAGAGAGCTTGAAATAAAGTTTTTTTTTTTTTTTAAATCAGCCATACCAGCAACATATGGACGTTCCAAGGCCAGGGACTGAATCCTAACTGTAGCTGTGACCTACGTTACAGCTATGGCAATGCCAGATCCTTTAACCCACTTCACTGGGCCAGGAATTCAACCCTTGTCCCTGTAGCCACCCAAGCCGCTACAGTCAGATACTTAAATCCACGTGTCACAGCAGAAATGCCACAATTAAGTATTTTTTAAATTAAGGTAGGCACGTTATTTTGTTTAGAAACAATGCTATTGCACACTTAATATACTACATGTACTATACTGTATAGTGTGTATATAACTTTTATATGCATTAGAAAACCAAAAAACTTGTGTGATTTGCTTTATTGCAATATTCACTTTACTGCAGTGGTCTGAAACTAAATCAACAATATCTTTGAGGTATTCTTCTAAGTCCTGATTCTATGTAATTTAAGGTAGGTCCAGGAATTAAGTGAATTTGAGCATTCATAAACAGAAAATAACAGGGATAAATAGTTTTGTTTGGGACAGAATTTTGGCTTTACATAAAGGCAGATCCAGGTCTAAAACTTGGCATGACTGGTTATTATCAATTTGATCTGGAGGAAATCATTTAATATTTCTGAGCGTCATTTGTAAAGTGGAGTAATACTAATTAATAGCAACCTTAGAGAATTGCTATTGGAAATATATTAAGTAAAATCTGTAAAGGGTATAGAGCAAAATACCTGGCATATTGTAAATATTTAGTATCCCATAGATCCCCATCCTGTGCTTGGAATCTTATTCGCATTAATTCCACTTTCTTGCTAAGTCTAAGCTCTCACTCATGTAGAAAATTTGGCAACTTGCAGAGTTCCATTGTCAAAGTATTTCTGAGAATCCTCAGACTCATAACTTACATATGTCCCCTAATAGTCTTATGCAATTACGGCCAGGTATACAGGACCCCGAGACAGTGACTTTGACCAGTAAAAAACTGTTACTGATTGTCAAACCACCACACATGATTAAACTGCTGCTCTTGCATAGTAATATTTATTGAGCATTTGCTGTGTTTCAGGCACTCTTCTGAATGTTTTATAAGCATTTTCTTATCTAATCCTCAGAAAAATAATGCTACTATATCCAATTTACAAATAATATTGAGGCACAAAGAGTGGAAACAACTTTATTTTTTGTTTTCCTTCCCTCCTTTTTCCCTTCCATCAATCCTCCCTTCCTTTATTTCCTTCCTTTCTTAAATCCTGCTTGCTATTCTCTATAAACCGATGGTTTGGTGTCAGTCATTACTTTTAAAAAATTCTTAATCATTCTTTCTTCAAATATTTCCTTAGCCTTGTTCTATCTTCTCCTTTGGGGATTCTAGTTACATTTGTGTTAGGCAGTTTGATACTATTCCTCAGCTCTTGAATCCTTTTATTGTTTTTCTACTTTTTTCTTTCCCTGTGTGTTTCAGATTGGGTACTTTCTATTGACTTATTTTCCAATACATTGATTTTTTTTCCCTCTTGAAAGGTGTTAAAACTGGTGAAGCTGGCATTATTGATCTTTGTTATTGTGTTTTTCTTTCCAGCATTTCTGTTTGATTTTTTTCTAATAGCTTCTAATTCTCTGTTGAAATTACCTATCTGGTCTTACATATAGTCCAACTTTTCTATTAGAGCTTTTAACATATTAATTATAATTATTTAAGATTCCTTGAATGATAGTTTCAGTATCTCTCTGTATTTGCACATCTTTTGTTAATTGCTTTGTCTTTGATAGTGTGTTGTTTTTATTTCTGCTTTTTTGTTTACCTTATATTTTTTTCATTGTTGTTGAAAGTCGAAATCTCATGTAGAACAATAGAAACAAGTAGTATTTTATGCTTGGAAATGAGCACATCTTTTATTCCCCTTTTGCATGGGGATGGTAGTTAATCTATTCAGGAGTTGAGCAGGTTTATTTGTTGTTGCTGTGATTATTATGGTATACCACAGGCTACAGATTTCTCTGGCATTGCCTTGTGTTTAAGGTGGGGACTAATTTGCCAGTTTTTTTTTCAGCATTTGCTCCATTCTTAGTATTAGGTGTTCCCTTTACTGTGTCCAGTCCTCTTTTCATGTTCTTGTCTCTCTTCCAGCAGGATACCAGGGTTACTTGTTATTTAACACTTTTTAGTCTGGTTTAGGGCAGTTACAAGAGGGATATTATCTATTGTGATTAAGCCTCAGTGTTAGGCAGGTACTGTGTCTCTCAGTCCCGTAGATAAGGCTGTCTTAGGACTCCTGTTCCGTTTCCAGTAGTAAGTTTGTCTCTTTACTCTTGGCAGAGATTTTTGTTTGTTTATTTCCTTCACCTAGCTGAAATGGGTTTTCTTCAGGGTCTTAATGGTGACAGTATTTATTGCTCTTCCCTTAGCAATCTGTTTTTGGTTCTGTGGGAAAGACTGGGAAAAAGAATCTGAGTGATAGTATCTGGTCTTATATCTAGATCTTTAATCCATTTTGAATTTATTTTTGTGCATGGTGTTAGGAAGTGTTCTAGTTTCATTGTTTTACATGTAGCTGTCCAGTTTTCCCAGCACCACTTATTGAAGAGGCTGTCTTTTGTCCAATGTATATTCTTGCCTCCTTTGTCATAGATTAGTTGACTATAGATGCGTGGATTTAATTCTGGGCTTTCTATCCTGTTCCACTGATCTATATTTC
>PVHT021183634.1:38859365-38889354 GCA_004024745.2 Catagonus wagneri | reverse complement strand
ATTTCTGTCTTTGTGCCAGTACCATACGGTTTTGATGACTGTAGCTTTGTAGTAGAGTCTGAAGTCAGGGAACCTGATTCCTCCAGCTCCATTTTTCTTTTTCAGGATGTCTTTGGCTATTCTGGGTTTTTTGTGTTTCCAGACAAACTTTAAACTATTTTGTTCTAGTTCTGTGAAAAAGGTCCTTGGTAATTTGATAGGGATTGCATTGAATGTGTAGATTGCCTTGGGTAGTATAGTTGTTTTGATAATATTGACTCTTCCAATCCAAGAGCATGGTATGTCTTTCCATCTGTTTATGTCATCCTTGATTTCTTTCCTCAGCGTCTTATAATTTTCAGAGTACAGATCTTTTGTCTCTTTAGGTAGGTTTATTCCTAAGTATTTGATTCTTTTTGATGCGATGGTAAATGGGATTGCTTCCCTAATTTCTCTTTCTGATCTTTCATTGTTAGTATATAGAAATCTCTGAGAGGAAAACAGGCCAAACACTCTCCGACATAAATGACAGCAACATCTTCTCAGATCCATCTGTCAGAGTAAGGACAATAAAAAGAGAAATAAACAAATGGGACTTAATTAAACTTCAAAGTTTCTGCACAGCAAAGGAAACCCTAGGCAAAACGAAAAGACAACCCACAGAATGGGAGAAAATATGTGCAAACAAATAGACTGACAAGGGATTCATCTCCAAAATTTATAAACACCTCCTACAGCTCAATACCAAAAAAACAAACTACCCCATCAAAAAATGGGCAGAGGATCTAGGCAGACAATTCTCTAAAGAAGACATGCACATGGAAAATAAATACATGAAAAGATGTTCAACATCGCTCCTCATTAGAGAAATGCAAATCAAAACCACTAAGAGATACCACCTTACACCGGGCAGAATGGCCATCATCAAAAATTCTACGAATAATAAATGCTGGAGAGGGTGTGGAGAAAAAGGATCCCTGTTACACTGCTGGTGGGAATGCAAATTGGTGCAACCGCTGCGGAAAACAATATGGAGAGTCCTCAGAAAGCTCAAAATAGAATTATCATTTGATCCAGCCATCCCACTCCTGGGCATCTATCCAGAGGAAACCATGACTTGAAAAGACACATGTACTCCAGTGTTCATTGCAGCACTCTATGCAATAGCCAGGTCATGGAAACAACCTAAATGCCCATCGACAGAGGAGTGGATAGGGAAGATGTGACATATACACAGAATGGAATATTACTCAGCCATTAAAAGAAATGAAATAACAACATTTATAGCAACATGGATGGTCTTAGAAATTATCATGCGAGGTGAAACCAGTCAGACAATTAGACACTGACATCCAATGCTGCCACTTACATGTGGAAACTAAAAAGACACAGTGAACTTCTTTGCAGAACAGACAATGACCCACAGACTCTGGAAAACCTTTGGTTTCCAAATAAGACAATCTGGGGGTTGGGGTGATGCACTGAGGGTTTGGGACGGAAATACTATCAAATTGTGTTGTGATGATTTTTGTACACCTATAATTGTAATAAAAATAAAAAAAAAATAAAAAGATGATTTAGAAAAAAAAAGAATCTGAGTGATTGCTGTTCCCCTCCCTGAGTTTGCACCCATGGAATTCTCCCTCCAGACTCACTCCAGTCTTTTAGTAGGTCCATGGCAAAGGGCCTGTAACTGAGTGTTGAATTCTCTCATATCTGCAGCTTCTGGGGGGGTCTGTATTCTCTCGTGAGGCCATATTTGGCCTTTATCAATTTGTTAAACATTTTTTGTTGAATTATTTTTGCATCTGGCTGTTTTTTTATTAGATAAGCAAGTGCTGGTATCCTGACTCTTCTCAAAGGCATCTGTCTATTTACATTTCCAGTTAGCTGGTTGCCCTGAAGGCTCAGCTCTAGTGAGTTCGATAGTAGTTACAAATTTTTGGATTGTTCAGTATTGTGTGTGTGTGTGTGTGTGTGTGTGTGTGTGTGTGTGTGTGTATGTGTGTGTGTAGGAGTATGTTCTTTCCAATCTCCTAAATTCCAGGTAGGAGTTAGATATCCCACATATGTCTTAGGGTAACTTTTTAGCTTGTTAAGAAGAGGTGGACCCAGGATACAAACGGGAGAATTGACTCTAGGCTCTGTTTTTATGTACCAAGCAACTGAGTGGTTTTACCTTCGTAACAGTGAAGCTTCGCAGGCATTTTACTGTTGGCTGGTGATCCTTAATCTGTGCTAATACATTAGGCACTAATCACACATAGCTATTTAAATTAAAATTAATTAAAATTAAATAAAATTAAAAATTTCATTTCCTTAGTCATACTTGCCATACTTCAAGTGCTAATTAGCCACATTGTCCAGTGGCAGCCATCTTGGATAGCACTGATTAGAACATTTCCATCCCTGCAGAAAGTTCTGTTGACCACCTCTGCTCTAGATCCTTGTGACCACAAAACAGTTTCTTGAAACACTAGAGAAAAACCTACCTCCCCTTCCTCTGGAGTATGCTTAGGGCCAAAAGTGTTATAGAGTTTAATGAAATGGTTTGTTCATATGATGAACATAAGTCTTTCTTTTTGACTGCCCATGTGGGTACAACAGATTGGGATTTTCAGGAAAGCTGAAACATTGCTCTTGAATCTACTAGCTGCTTATAACATTAGACTACTTTGTGCACTGTGGTTTTTCTGCCCTCAACATGAATATTCTCTTTGGGACCCCATCATACTTGACTGACATTTGACTTTCTTCAGGTTTCCTGCAGTGAATCAGACACATGGACATACACATCTCTGTTCCATATATACATATCTGTATTCGTCTGTATTGCAACTGTGGTCTGAGGTCAAGTTATTTTCCCAGAAGCCTCTTTAGCACACATGCAAATCATTGGACCTCCAGCCTGGGAAGCTTTCTTCCTAAGCCCACTGAAATACCAAGACTAATATCGTCATTATATACTGTTTAAATGTGACACAAATTCTGTTCACCCAAGCTTTCTTGACTAAGATTTTGTTAAGGAGTCTTAAAATATGTATATCTTTTAATTTCACCTCCAAAAGTTAGAAAGTAACTTAAAACTTGGAATCACCATAGAATATTTTTATATTCTACCTATCTGTTGATAAGCTCAACTGATCTAAAAACTTTCTTATGCTTATTCTCTTTCTCATTATATCCCCATCTACTCTAGATACTTTTCTTTTTCCCAAAGACTTCATGTCTTTTAGGGCAAAATAATAATAACGATATCAGATATGTAGACAGCACTCAGCACATGCTTGTCATATACCAGTTTTACTCCTCAGCATAGTCCTACAAGAGAGATACAATTAATATCATTTCTGTTTTTAGATTTGGAAAACTGAGGCATGGAGAGGTTTGCACTGCTGAGTAACATAGCACATCTGGGATTTGAATCAAAATTGTCTGGTTCTAGTCTAGAGGCCAGGCATTTAACCTAACGGTTAATTATCTAAAGTTACTAATTACCTGCTTAACATTTCACTATTTTTCCCTCCCTCTTCCTCCCTCCCTTCCTTCCCTCTCCTGTCTTTCCCTCCCTTCCTCTTTCTTTCTTCCTTCCTTCCCCCCTCCCTCCCTTCCTTCCTTCCTTCCCCTCTCTCTCTATCTCTCTCTCTTTCTCTTTTTCGGGCTGCACCTGCAGCACATGAACGTTTCCAGGCTAGCAATCAAATCACAGCTACGGCTGCTGGCCTACTGCACAGCCACAACAATGGGGGATCCAAGAAACATCTGAAACTTACACCATGGTTTACAGCAACATGGGCTCCCCGACCCACTGAGCGAGGCCAGGAATTGAACCTGTATCCTCATGCATACTAGTCAGATTCGTTTTCTGCTGTGCTACAGTGGGTACTCCCTCCCTATTTTTCTTGAGGACTAATTGCGCTGAGCATCTTCCCTTCTAAAGAAAACTACTAGAGTTCCTACTGTGGCACAACAGGATCAGTGGCATCTCTGTAGCACCAGGGTGCAGGTTTGATCTCTAGCCCCATACAGTGAGTGAAAGGATCTGGTATTGCTGTACCTGTGGTGTATGTAGCAACTGTGGCTCAGATCCTGTCCCAGGCCCAGGAACTCCGTATACCATGGGGAGGCCAAAAAAAAAAAAAAAAAGGCTACTGACCATGTTTTCCATTCTAAAGTGTTTCCGGCCTGTTATTCAATTACTCCCACATTTGTTCTGACCACTTAGCTTTCATATCACTCATAAAATCCTTTTCTTAGGTCTGCCCTCTGACTCTTTTTCATTTCTGATGTTGCCATGCCCCAGATGTTTCTTTTACTGGATTTTCCTTTTGTTGTTGTTATTTAAAGAAACTAATTCCCAATATATCCAAAACGCTCTTTTTCTTAATTCCTTAAACCCTCAAACTAAAGAGAATTTAAATGAACATAAGGTGTTTTTCTTCAAAGTAGGGAAGGTGTGTTTTTTTTTCTTTGCATATATATATAAAGGTAAAAATATAACTATGTAATTAAAGTCATATTAATTTTCATATCTTTGCTAGAAAACCTGAATTCTATAACTGAGGGAGAATTATTCATCCACTCCATGTATTCACTTCTCTCAATTCTGACACCCGTAATTTTTTTTCTAACACTTTGCCTATCTCTCTCTTCTACCACCTTTGGTTTTTTTGTACATCACACACTTTGGTTGCATCAGACTTTAGAGGTTACTTCTAATGAAAATGTTCAAGTGAAGTATTTATCATGTTAATAATATAATGTATAATAATGTAACCTAATGAAGAAAAATGGCATAAGTAAGCTGTATTCATACATTGCCTTTTAAAACAAATGAAATATTAAGAGAATTGAGGTGCTAAGCATGCTCGGTTTATACTTACTGTGTGCACTTGGTGGCATTGCCTTCTAATACATATTAAGGGTAGATTAGTCACTGTGCTGTGTCGTTTATCTAAACACGATTTGTGACCTTAAACTTTCATTTGTTCTCATCCAAGTCCACTTTAGGAGCCACATTTAATATGTTTTTTCCCTAGTGCTGGTGCTTATAGAAACCCATATTCCTTGACATTTAGAAAACAGTGTTGCCTACAAAAGCTATTAACATCTAAAGAGATTAAATTAAAATTCATTTAAAGGCCTCACACGTCCATGGAACATTCTTATTTTAAGATTTTAGTGTAAGGTGACCTTTTCCCAAATTCTTGATTTTTTTTTCAGTCTTACAGGAATTAAACTCATCTAAATCCAGTATTTCTTCCTTTCTTCTTTTTCCTCCTTATAGATGCTTAAATAAAGTCCAATTTGGAAAATTTGACTAATTGCACAGATAGATATTCTAATATAAAAATACTCATTAATTTAAATATAGCTGGGAACTTGTTTCCCTTCTCTTCTCTTGCTTTTGGCTGAGGAGGGGCATGGAGTTAAGAACCATAATTTTAATATCCTAACAATTAATTTACTTACATTAAAAAAAATTCTGAAGTGTTCTTGTTGTGACTCAGTGGTAATGAATCTCATTAGAATCCATGAGGACCTGGGTTTGATCCCTGGCCTTGCTCAGTGTGTTAAGCATCTGGCATTGCCATGAGCTGTGGTGTAGGTCACAAAAGCAGTTCAGATCTGTGTTGCTGTGGCTGTGGCTGTGCCTGGCAGCAGCAGCTCCAAATTCCCCTAATTTGGGAAATTCCACATGCCATATGTGTGGCCCTAAAAAGCAAAAAGAAATAAAAATAAAAAAAATCTGAAAGTGTTGTATATTCACTTTTTGCCAAATAATTCCTGTAGGATTTGTCTAGGTTATTAAAATGTCAAAAAAAAAAAAAACCCTCAAAACCAAATTGCCAAACAATTTGTTAACTTAAATATTTATAATATATCCTGATTCATATAGCAGTGGATATAAGATCATATTTAAAGAATGTAATAATCACATTGGCTAAAATCAATAGGAGGTAAAAGAAGAAATTTCAATTAGACTGAGTGGAGACATCATTTAGGTAGCATTTGTAAGGTGCTGTTTATCCTAGGATCAGAGTCCAGAATGCTGACCCTGACCATTGCACCACGGAATTGCACACTATATCCTAGGATCAGGATGTGAGTATGAAATATGTACAATAAGGAATCTGTCTAGAAATGCCATCTCTGCCACAAACATATAAATAGCTCTCTTCCTCCAGGGGGTCAGATAATTTGAATGAGAAGAACAGTGCTCTTTTACTAAAGGGCATTAGTTGTAATTCATAAGATTTTAGTAGTAAAATATGAACTCTGGCATCAGACCTACATTAAAATTACGTCTGTATTTTCTAATTGTACATTAAACACATTCTTTATGATTTCAGTTTCATAATCTGTGAAATGGGAGTAAAAGTAGTATCCACTTCATATGATTCTTTTTTTTTTTTCACTTCATATGATTCTTATGCAGGGTGCTTTACATACTGCCTTGCACATGTGAAACACACCATAATTGTAACTGCTGTAGTAATATCATTAATAGTCATAGAAATTATAAAAATGTTAATATATATCATTATTAAAATCCTAAGGTGATAGGATTGTGCCTTTTCTTTTTCTAAGTATATCAAATTCATTTTTCTGTTTTCTAACTCTGGAAAACTTTGCAGAGCTAGGGTAGGTCTACCTCAGTTAGTCAATATAGAGTCAAATGGAAAATTCCCCTTGGGACTGCATTACACTATCATCAGCTTATAAATTGGTGTCCTTTAATAATAAAATTTCTGGCATTAAATGTATATGTATATTCTGCCGAGCTCAGTTTTCATGCCTTCATTTTGGGAACTTGATCTACATGGTTCAGTTATGTGTCTCTTCCCTGATTGCCTCTATCACTGCACTTTTACTCTAGATCTTAACCATTTGTTTTTTTTTGAATACCTCTCTCTGTAGGTTTTGAGTTCTTTGAGGGCAGGGTACTGAATATCCATATCTCTTGTAGCCAATGGATTCTTAATAAATATTTGTAGAATTAAAACATTTTAGAGTGAAAATAGAGAACAAGTTAGAAATCACAATAGCCAGTAAACATACGAAAAGATCCATTTTTTCTATTTCGTCTTGGAAGATTGTAACTTTCTAAGAATTTGTCCATTTCTTCTAGGTTTTCCATTGTATTGGCATATAGTTGCATGTAGTAGTTTCTTATGATCCTTTGTGTTTCTGTGATGTCCATTGTAACTTCTCCTTTTTCATGTCTAATGTAATTGATTTGAGTCCTCTCTCTTTTTTCCTTGATAAGTCTAAGGGTTTATCAATTTTGTTGATCTATTCAAAGAACGAGCTTTTAATTTCATTGATCTTTTCTATGGTTTTCTTTGTTTCTATTTCATTGATTTCTGCTCTGATCTTTGTGATTTCTTTCCTTCTGCTAACTTTAGGTCTCGTCCGTTTTTCTCTCTCTAGCTGCTTTAGATGTAAAGTTAAATCGTTTATTTGAGCTTTTTCTTGTTTCCTGAGGTAGGCTTGTATTGCTATAAATTTCCCTCTTAGAACTGCTCTTGCTGCATCCCATAGGTTTGGGAGTGTCGTATCTTTGTTGTCATTTGCTTCTAGGTGTATTTTAATTTCCTTTTTGATTTCTTCAATGATCCATTGGTTGTTTAGTAGCATGTTGTTTAGTTTTCACGTGTTTGTGTTTTTTGCAGTTTTTTTTTTTTTCTTGCTGTTCTTGATTTCCAGTCGTATAGCATTGTGGTCAGAAAAGATGCTTGATATGATTTCAATTTTCTAAAAGTTATCAAGGCATGATTTGTAGCCCAGAATGTGATCACTCTTAGAGAATGTTCTACATGTGTATTAAAGGCCACCCATGTCAAAGAAAATTGATTTCACAGAATTAGTTTAGGAAAGTCACTAAACAAGTGAAAAACAGCAATGGCAAACCACCACAGCAAACCTTGGAGAAAGAGAGAAACTGAATTTCCATAGCTGCCACATTATATTATTTAGATATCTAGTTTTTTTTTTTTTTTAAAGAGAGACACAAAGAAAGGAAAAAAAGTATGAACCATATATAGGAAAAAATAATCAAATATGAGACTGAAAAAGAGTACACACACACACACACACACACGTATATGACTGGGTCACTTTGCTGTATAGCAGAAATTGACAGAACATTGTATATCAACTATAATGTGAAATAAAAATAAAAATAAAGTGAAAACAAAACAAAAGGAAGTCAAGATTTTCTTTGAGGGAGCCCTACCATTGGAAATTGTAGACAAATACTTTGATTCCTTTATTTTATTTTATTTTGTTTTATTTTATTTTATTTTTGTTTTTTAGGGCCACACCCATGGCATATTTTATTTTATTTTTGTTTTTTAGGGCCACGGTTCCCAGGCTAGTGGGAAAATTGTAGCTACAGCTGCTGGCCTATGCCACAGCCATAGCAACACAGGATATGAGCTGCATCCGCCACCTACAGCACAGCTCTTGGCAATGCCAGATCCTTAATCCTTGAGCGAGGCCAGCGATTGAACCTACAACCTCATGGTTCCTAGTTGGATTCATTTCTGCTGTGCCATAACAGGAACACCTAATTCATCTCTTTTAAATATATTCAAAGAACTAAGGACGGAGTTCCCATAGTGGCGTAGTGGTTAATGAATCCGACTAGGAACCATGAGGTTGCAGGTTTGATCTCTGGCCTTGCTTAGGGGCTTAAGGATCTGGCGTTGATGTGAGCTGTGGTGTATGTTGCAGACGGATTCTGCATGCTGTGGTTGTGGTGTAGGCTAGCAGCTACAGCTCTGATTGAACCCCTAGCTTGGGAACCTTTGTATGCCACAGGTGTGACCCTAGAAAAGACGAATAAATAAATAAATAAACTAAGGGAAACCATGTCTTTAAAAAAATTAAAAGAAAGTATGAGAATGATTTCTTACCAGATAGAGAATATGTATAAAAACATATTATGCAAAAGAGCTAAATAAAAGTTCTGATGTAAATAACTGAAATTAAGAAATTCACTGTGGCTCTTAGCAGTTGATTTGAACAGACAAAAGAATCAGTGAACTTGAAGATAGAACAATTGCATTCACCTGTCTGAGAGCACAGAAAAAACAGAATGCAGAAAAATGAAAACAGCTTCAGATACCTTTGATACATCATCAAGTATACTTAGATATACACATGGGAATCAAAGAAGTAGAGGAGAGAGAAAGGAGCAAAAAGAATATCTGAAGGAATTATTGTTGGAAAAAAAATCCTCCAAATTTGATGTAAAAGATTTAGTACATCCATCAAGGAAATTCAAAAACTCCAAGTAGGATAAGCTCATTTTTTTTTGTCTTTTTGCCTTATATAGGGCCGTACCTGTGGCATATGGAGGTTCCCAGGCTAGGGGTCTAATAGGAGCTGTAGCTGCCAGCCTATGCCACAGCCACAGCAACGCGGGATCCGAGCCATGTCTGTGACCTATAGCACAGCTAACGGCAATGCTGGATCCTTACACTGAGCAAGGCTGGGGGTCAAATCTGCAACCTCATGGTTCCTAGTTGGATTCATTAAGCCCTGAACCACAACGGGAACTCCAAGATAAGCTCATTTTTGAATGAAATCTTGAAAATAGCAAGAAGGAAGTAAATTATCAATTATCATGTACAAAGGACCTCCCATAGGATTTATGCTGATTTTTCAACAAACCATGGAGGCCTGAAGACAATGGAATGACATACTCAAAGTACTCTAAGAAAAACTGTCAATCAAGAATTTTGTGTTCTGAATGTTATTTTTCAAAATGGATGAGAAATGAAAACATTCCCAGATAAGCAGACATGGAGAGAATTAGTCACTAGCCTACATGAAATACTAAAGGGAGTTTTTCATGCTAAAACAAAAAGACACTACACAGTAAGTCAAATCTACATGAAGAAATAAGAGTACCAATAAAAGTAGCTACATAGGTATATGGTAAAAGACGGTGTATTGTACTTTCTGTTTGTTGCTCTTTTCTTATCTGATTTTTAAAACAATTATGTAAAGCAGTCTTTGTAAATCTGTGTTGATGAACATACAATGTATAAAGATGTTATTTTTACAACAATAATATCGCAGAGGAGGGAGAGGGATTGGATAAATTTAGGATCACAGTTTTGGTTGACTACTGAATTAAGTTGATATTAATCCTCAGGGCAGCCATTAAGAAAGTAAATGAGAATTTACATATTTATATTTAAAAGATGGAAAAAGATAAGATCTTGAAAATAGTAACCAAAAGAGAGTTAAGGTGGTTATACCAATATCAGACAAAATAGACTTTAAGACAAACATTGTTCCTAGAAATAAAGAAGGATATATGTATATTTTGGCCATGCCTGCAGCATGCAGAAGTTCATAGGGCAGGGATCGAACCTGTGCTACAGCAGTGATGTGAACCACAGCAGTGATAATGCTGAATCCTCAACTACTAAGACACCAGAGAACTCTGGGAGAAGGATATTTTATAATTTTTAAGGGGGCTACCATCAAGAAACTATCATAACTATAGAGGATTTATGCACCTAACAAGAAGACCACCAAAAAAATGAAACAAAAGCTGGCAGACTGAAGGGAGAAATAGTCATGTCAACTAGTTGAGAACGTCATTATAGCACTTTCAATAATGGTAAGAACAACTTGACAGGGAATCAGGAAAGTCCTAAGAACTTGAATAATACTATAAACCATCTAAACTTACCAAACATGTATAGAACACTTGCCTAACAATAGCAAGTACATGTGGAGCATTCTCTAGGAAAGAGCATATTCTAGGTTATACACAAATTTCAATAAATTTAAAAGGGCTGAAATTGTATATAATATATTCTCCAGACACAATGGGATGAAATTAGAAATCGATAAGAGAGGGGAATTTGAAAATATGTGGAAATTAAACAGCATACTTCTTTGACCAGTGGGTCAAAGAAGAAATCACAAAGGAAATGAGAAAATTTTTTGTGGTTACTTAGAATGGAAAAACAACATACTAAGACTTAGAAGATGCAGGAAAGCAGTTCTTGGAGAGAAATTTGTAGCTTCGTATGTCTACAGTAAAAAAGAAAGATCTCAAATCAATACGTAAACTTTCACCTTAAGAAATTAGAGACAGAAAAGCAAAATAAACCCAAAGCGAGCAAAAGGAAAGCAATAATAAAGGTTAGGGCAAAAGTAAATGAAATAGATAATAGAAGAACAACAGAAAAAGTATAACAAAAAATTGGTGCTTTGAAAGGTTTTTTAAATTTGACAAGCTTTTGGTAGACTGGCTAAGAAAGAAACAAAAAAGATAAAAGGCTCAAATTACTAAAATAAAGAATTAAAGATATAAGGAGAATTATAAGGGAACACTATGAACATGTGTATTCCCAGAAAAACTAGATAATTTAGAACTGGGGGACAAGTTTAGAACTGGGGGACAAGATACAAATCAAAACTGACTCGAATAGGAGCAGAAAGTATTACTAGAACTATAACAATTGAAGAGATATATTAGTACCTAAAAACCAAACAAAATAAAGCAAAAAACCTTACCACAAAAGAAAGCCTTAGCCCAGATGACCTGCTGGTGAATTACATCAAATATGTAAAGAATTAACATTATTTCTGACAAATTCTTTGAAAAAATAGAAGGGGAAGTGACTGTTGCCTATTTATTCTCTGAGTCCAGAATTACACTTTTATGGAAACCAGAAAAACACTTGCCAATAAAACTGTAGACGAATATCTGTTGTAAACATACAAATAAAATACCAGCCACTGATTTAAACATATTTAAAAAATTATATTCCACTACCAAGTGGTATTTATCCCAGAAATGCAAAGTAGGGTCAATTTTTTAAATCTTTGAGCACGATATTAATAAAGGACAAAAGGGTCATCACAATAGATGCAGAAAAAGCATTTGACAAAATTTAGTACGCTTTGTTGATAAAAACTTTTAAATTTTAGGACTAAAGGGAACTTCCTCAACTAATAAAGAGCATCTATAAAATAATCTACAGCCAATATCATTCATAAATGGTGAAAGATTGAAAGTTTCTTCCCTAAGGTTAAGAACAAACAAGAAAAAGATATCTACTATCATACTTTTAAGCAACATTTTACCTGAGTTTCTAGTGAGAGAAATTAGATAAGAAACCGTAATAAAATCATCCTGATTAGGAAATTAGAAGTAAACTATCTCTATTCACACATGACATTATCTTTTGTTTTTGCTTATTATTAATTGCCTATTTTTTATGAACATTGTCCTTGTCAAAAGATAAGTCAGACTTCTGTTTTATGGATGGTAATTTGGAAATTTAAAAAAAACTTAAATTGGGGCATCATTGATTTTACATTATATAGGGTCCAAGTGTACAACATAGTGATTCACAATTTTTAAAGCTAATAACCAATTTCTAGTTACTATAAAATATTTACTATTACATGTGCTGCACAATATAACTTTGTAGCATATTTTATACATAATAGTTTGTAACTCTTCCTCCCCTACCCCTGTATTGCCCGTTTCCTCTTCCCTTTCTTCATTGGTAACTACTGGTTTCTTTTCTATGTCTGTCAGTTTTCTTTTTCCATATATTTACTAAATTGTTTTATTTTTAAATTCCTAATATAATATATATAATATAAAATTTCCTTTGTCTAATTTATTTCACTAAGTATAATAGCCTCCAAATCAATCTATGTAGGTGTAAATCACAAAATTTCATTTTTTTAGTGACTGGGTTGTTTTATACCACACACATACTACATCTTTAGCCATTCACCTGTTGATGAACAATTAGGTACTTCCATATCTTGGCTATTGTAAATAATGTTGCTATGAACATTGGAGTGCATATATCTTTTCTAGTGTTTTTGTTTTCTTTGGTGTATACCCAGATGTGGAGTTGCTGGATCATACGGCAGTTCTGTTTTTAGTTTTTTGAGAAACCTCCATACTCTTTTCCATAGATGCACTAAGTTATAGTCCCACCAACAGTGTACAAGGGTTTCCTTTCTCTCATTCCTCAGCAGCATTTTTTATTTGTGCTCTTTTTGATGATAAGTCTTCTTACAGGTGTGAGGTGATATTTCATTGTGGCTTGATTTGCATTTCTCTGTGATAAGCAACATTGAGCATCTTTTCATGTGCCTGTTAGCCATTGTATGTCTTCTTTAGAAAAATGTCTTTTATGACCATTTTTTATTAGGTTGTTGATGTTGAGCTGTATAAACTGTTTATATATTTTGAATATTAATCCCTTATGAGTTATATAATTTGCAAATACTTTCTCTTATTTGTCAGTGGTTTCCTTTGGTGTGCAAAAGCTTTTAAATTTAATCAGGTCCCATTTTTTGTTTTTGTTTTTACATCCTTTGCCTTAGGAGAATACAAAAAAATATTTCTATGATATATGTCAAAGAGTGTTCTACCTATGTTTACTTATATGAGTTTTATGGTTTCTGGTCTTAAATTTTGAGTTTATTTTTGTATATGGTGTTAGAAAATATTCTAATTTCACTCCATTACAGGTACCTATCTAGTTTTCATAGCACCAATTATTGAAGAGACTGTTTTTTCTCCATTCGATAGTCTTGCATCTTCTGTCTCAGATAAATTGACTATATATGCATGAGTTTATTTCTGCGCTCTTCTGTATACTTTGTGGTTAGTTTGAAGTAAGCTACCTCTTTTCTTTTTTCTCAAGATTATTTTGGCTATTCAGGGTTTTTGGTATTTCCATAAAAATTTAAAGTTATTTACTGTAGTTGTGTGAAAAATTCCACTGGTATTTTTAGAGATTACATTGAAAGGTTAGATTACCTTGGGGAGTATGGTCATTTTAATAACATTAATCCTTCCAGTGTTTGATCATGGTATTTATTTCCATGTCCTTGTGTTGTCTTCAGTTTCTTTCATCATTGTTTTATAGGTTTCTAAATATGTCTTGTTTCTCCTTGGGCATTCTTTTTGGTCTTTTTGATGTGATTGTAAGTGTGCTTATTTCTTTAACCTATCTTTCTGAGAGGTCACTATTACCATATAGAGATGCCACAGATTTCTGTATATTAATTTGTGTGCTGCAACTTTACCAGATTCATTGATGAGCTCTGGTAGTTTTTGATGGTGTCTTTTGAATTTTTTCTTTATTTTTTACAATTTTATAATGATTTTTATTTTTTCGTTATAGCTGGTTTACAGTGTTCTGTCAATCTTCTACTGTACAGCAGGGTTACCTAGTCACACATACATGTATAAATCCCTTTTTCTCACATTATCTTGCTCCATCATAAGTGACTAGATATAGTTCCTAGTGCTGTACAGCAGGATCTCATTTCTTATCCATTCCAAAGGCAATAGTTTGTATCTATTAATCTCAAATTCCCAGTCCCTCCCATTCCTTCCCCTTTCCCTTGGCAACCACCTGTCTGTTCTCCATGTCCATGATTTTCTTTTTTGTGGAAAGGTTCATTTCTTGCCAGATATTAGATTCAAAATATAGGTGATATCATATGGTATTTGTCTTTCTCTTTCTGACTTACTTCACTTAGGAGAGTGTCTAGTTCCATCCATTTTGATGCAAATATCATTCTTTTGCTTTTTTATGGCTGAGTAGTATTCCATTGTATGTATATATCGTCTTAATCCAGTCATCTGTCAGTGGACATTTAGGTTGTTTCTATGACTTTGGGTATTGTGAATAGTGCTGCAATGAACATACAGGTGCATGTGTCTTTTTCAAGGAAAGTTTTGCTGGGGTATATGCCTGAGAGTGGGATTACTGGGATCATATGGTAGTTCTATATTTAGTTTGCAGTGGTATTTCCATACTGTTTTCCATAGTGGTTGTACCAATTTACATTCTCACTAATAGTGCAGGAGGGTTCCCTTTTCTCCACACCCTCTCCAGCATTTGTTGTTTGTGGACTTATTAATGATGGCCTTTCTGACTGGTGTGATGTGGTACCTCATAGTAATTTTGATTTGCATTTCTCTAATAAACGGTGTTGAGCATTTTTTCATTGTGCTTGTTGGCCGTCTGTATATCTTCTTTGGAGAAATATCTATTCAGGTCTTTTGCCCATTTTTCAATTGGGTTGTTGACTTTTTTGCTGTTGAGTTGTATAAGTTATTTGTATATTTTAGAGATTACGCCCTTGTCAGTTGAATCATTTGAAACTATTTTCTCCCATTCTGTAAGTTTTTTTTTTTTTTATGGTTTCCTTTGCTGTACAAAAGCTTTTCAGTTTGATTAGGTCCCGTTGGTTTATTTTTGCTTTTATTTCTGATGCTTTGGGAGACTGACCTGAAAAAAACATTTGGAAGGTTGATATCAGAGAATGTTTTGCCTATGTTCTCTTCTAGGAGTTTGATGGTGTCTTGTCTTACATTTAAGCCATTTTGAGTTTATTTTTTGTGCATGGTGTGAGGGTGTGTTCCAGTTTCATTGATTTACATGCAGCTGTCCAGTTTTCCCAGCATATACTTACTGAAAATACTGCCTTTTCCCATTTTATATTCTTAGCTCCTTTGTTGAAGATTAATTGACCATAGGTGTCTGGGTTTATTTCTGGTTTCTCTATTCTGTTCCATTGGTCTGAATGTCTGTTTTGGTACCAGTACCAGACTGTATTGATTACTGTGGCTCTGTAATATTGCCTGAAGTCTGGGAGAGTTATGCCTCCTGCTTAGTTTTTGTTCCTCAGGATTGCTTTGGCAATTCTGGGACTTTTTGGTTCCATATAAATTTTTGAATTGTTTGTTCTAATTCTGAAAAATGTCATGGGTAATTTGATAGGGATTGCATTGAATCTGTAGATTGCTTTGTGTAGTAGGACCATTTTCACAATATTAATTTTTCCAGCCCATGAGCATGGGTATCTTTCCATTTCTTTGAATCCTCTTTAATTTCCTTGATTAATGTTTTATAGTTCTCAGCATATAAGTCTTTCACCTCTTTGGTCAGATTTATTTCCATGTATTTGATTTTTTGGGGGTGCAATTTAAAAAGGTATTGTATTTTTGTATTCCTTTTCTAATATTTTATTGCTAGTATACAGTTATGCAACTGATTTCTGAATGTTAATCTTATATCCTGCTACTTTGCTGAATTTGTTAATCAATTCGAGTAGTTTTTGGGTAGCATACCTAGGGTTTTCTATATATAGTATCATGTCATCTGCATGGAGTGACAATTTTACCTCTTTTCTTCCAATTTGGATACCTTTTATATTAGCTTAGGAATTCAAATACTATGAGTAATAACAGTGGTGAGGGTCGGCATCCTTGTCTTGTTCCAGCTTTTAGTGGGAAGGCTTTCAGCTTTTCTCCATTGAGTATTATATTTACTGTGAGTTTGTCTTAGATCAGTTTTATGTTATGTTGTCTGTATACCCGCTTTTGTAAGAGTTTTTATAATGAATGGATGTTGGAATTTTTCAGATGCTTTTTCTGCACCTATTGAGATGATCATGTAGTTTTTGACTTTTCTTTTGTTAATGTGGTGTATGATGTTGATTAATTTGCATATGTTGGACCATCCTTGTGAACCTGGGATGAATCCCACTTGGTCGTGGTGTTTGATCTTTTTTATATGTTGTTGGATTCAGTTGGCTAAAATTTTGTTGAGAGTTTTTGTGTCTATATTCATCAAAGATATTGGTCTATAGTTTTCTTTTTTCGTGGTATCTTTGTTTGGTTTTGGTATTAGGGTGATGTAGGTGTCATAGAATGTCTTTGGGAGTGTTCCTTCTTCGTCAACTTTTGGAAAAGTTTAAGGAGGATGGGTATAAGTTCCTCTTTGTATGTTTGGTAGAATTTGCCTATGAAGCCATCTGGTCCTGGACTTTTATTTGAAGGGAGTTTTTTTTTTTTATTATTATTACATATTCAATTTCATTTCTAGTTATTTGTCTGTGCAGTTGATATCTTTCTTCTTGATTCAGTTTTGGCAGGGTGTAAGTCTTTAGAAAGTTGTCCATTTCCTCTAGGTTGTTAAATTTGTTGGCATACAGTTGTTCATAGTATTTGCTTATGTTTTTTTTATATTTCTTCAGTATCCATTGTGATTTCTCCTTTTTTCATTTCTTATTTTGTTTATTTGAGTTTTTTCTCTCCTCTTCTTGGTGATTCTGGCCAGAGGTTTGTCAATTTTTTTTTTACCTTTTCAAAGAACCAGCTCTTGGTTTTATTGATTTTTTTTCTATTGTTATTTGAATCTCTATTTTATTGATTTCCTCTCTGATCTTCATGATTTCCTTCCTTCTGGTGACTTTAGATTTTGTTTTTTCTTCTTTTTCTAATTCGTTTAGGTGGTGGGTTGTCAGTTTGAGATTTTTCTTCTTTTTTGAGGAAGGACTGCATTGCTATGAATTTCCCTCTGAGCATTACTTTTGTGGCATCCCATAGATTTTGAGTGGTTGTATCTTCATTATCATTTGTCTAGAGGCATTTTTTAATTCCCTTCTTGATTTCCTCATTGACCCATTGGTTTTTTAGTAGCATGTTGTTTAGTCTCCACGTAGTTGGGTTTTTTCTCATTTCCTTTCCTATGGCTGATTTCTAGTTTCATGCCATTGTTAACAGAGAAGATACCTGAAGTAATTTCTATACTCAAACTTGTTGAGGTTAGTTTTGTGCCTCAGTATGTGATCAGTCCTTGAGAATGTTCCATGTACACTTGAGAACAATGCATATTCTAATTTTTTGGATGTATTGTCCTGAAAAAATCAATTAGGTCGAATTTTTCTACTGTGCTATTTTAGGATCACTGTTCCCTTATTGATTTTCTGTCTAGAGGATCTGGTCCATTGAGGTGAGTGGGGTGTTAAGGTCTCCTACTGTGATTGTATTCCCATCAATTTCTCCTTTTATGTCTGTTAGTATTTGTTGTAAGAGTCTGGATGCTCCTATTTTAGGTATATATATATATATATATATATATATATATATATATATACATATATATATATATTGCTGATTGCAATATCCTCTTCTTGAATGGATTCTTTCACCTTTAAACAGTGTCCTTCTTTGTCTTTCTTTATGGCCTTGATTTTAAAGTCTGTTTTGTCTGATATGAGTGTTACAACTCCTGCTTTCCTGTCTGGTCCATTGGCACGAAATATCTTTTCCCATCCTCTCACTTTCAAGTTGTATGTGTTCTTTGCCCTAAGGTTAGTCTCTTGCACACAGCAGGTTATAGGTTTTTGCCTTTTTTATCCTGTCCGCCACTCTGTGTCTTTTGACTGGATCATTCAGTCCATTGACATTTAAGGTAATTATTGATGGATATGTATTTATTGCCATTTTATACCTTGTTTTCCAGTTGATTCTATGTTTCTCCTTTCTTCCTTTTTTTTTCTGTTGGATGATTTCCATTTATTTTATGCTTGAGTACTTTTCAGTTTTTGTGAATGTATTATTTGGCTTTAATTTGTGGTTTCCCTGTTTTTGAAGTATGTTAATCTCTAGCTATACTTTCCTGTTTTAACCTGATAGTCATATAGGCTCAAACACATTTTTGAAAAAAAAAAAGAATCTATATTTTCTTGCTTTCCTTCCCCACATTCTATGATTTTGAAGTCCTTTTTTAACATCTTCATGTTTGTCCCTTTCCTGTTCCTTGTGTTTATCATCACTTTCACAGTAGTTTTTTTTCCCCTACATTTTTATATTTCTATGCTGGCTTAATTAAGTGATTGCTTTCCAGTTGTGGTTTCCTCTATCCTATTTCTTTTTACTTCTTTTTTTATTTAGATAAGCTCTTTCAGTATTTCTTTTAGAATAGGTTTAGTATTGCTGTACTATTCTAGCTTTTGTTTTTGGAGAAAGTCTTTATTTCCCCTTCTATTTTAAATGTTATTCTTGCTGGATAGGGTATTCTAGGCTGCACTATTTTTCCTTTTAGAACTTTAAATATATCTTGTCACTCCCTTCTGACCTGTAGTGTTTCTGTAGAGAAATCAACTGATAGCTTTATGGGGTTTCCCTTATAATTAACATTTTGGTTTTCTCTTGCTGCCTTTAGAATCCTCTCTTTAACTTTTGCTGTTTTTATTATAGTATCACTTGGTGTGGGCCTATTTGGGTTTATCTTGTTTGGAGCCCTCTGTGCTTCCTGTATCTTGGTACTAGTTTCCTTTGGATTTGGAAAGTTTTCAGACATAATTTCTTCGAATATATTTTCAGTCCCCTTTTCTTTTTCTTCTCCTTCTGGAATTCCTAGTATGTGTAGATTGGCCCACTTTATATTAATCCCATAGATCTCTTATATTGCATATGTGTTTTTTTCATTGATTTTCAGTCTTCTGTCCTGATCGGGTGATTTCCATTATTCTATCTTCCAAGTCACTAATTCGTTCCTCTGTATTATTCACTCTGCTCTTTATTGCCTTTAGCTCATTTTGCATCCTGCAAATGAATTTTCTAATTTTTCTATGTTATTCCTTATATTTTCTGTTTCCTTTCTAAAGGAATCTGCATTACTGTTCATATCTGCTCTTAATTCCTTCATGTTCAGCCTTAATTCCTTCAGTATTTTCACTATCTCACTTTTGAACTCAGTGTCTATCAGACTGCAGAAATCTGTTTCATTGTTTGCTACTTCGTGTGAGTTCTGTTCCTTTAACTGGGAATGGCTTCTGAACTTTTTCATCTTGCTTATATTTTTCTTTTTCTGTGAGTTTAGGGAAGCCAAACTATAGTCTTGGAGGGCTATTTCTATGCAAGAGCACTCCTTTGTATTTTGTGGGGAGTTACTATTTATTTTTGATTTTGGAGTTTGAATATTTTGCTGTTTCTTTCTTCGGTGTGAGCAGGATGTTATCCGCAGGGTGCTGACTTTGTTTCCAGGGCTATTAGTCAGTGTCTGGTTCCTGGGCTCTTAATAGCAGCAAGGACCTGAAGAAAGGTATCACAAGCTACTCCTAGTTTCATGGACTTGGAAGTGGTAATGAGCCTTAGGCTGATTTACAAGGTGCCCAGAGCATTTGGCAGTGCCATCAGCAGGGAGTGTGAGTTCCCAGGGGAGTGAGAGCAACAACAAGTAGAGTTTGATTTTAATACCCTCCTCTCAGGTAATTGGAGCTGCAAGTGGTTCCTGTTCAGGGATCTCTAGTGGCACCAGGCCACGCCCACCTCGAGTCAGTGATAACTGCAGTGGTTTGCCCCTGCCACCTGCACACCATGCAAGAAGCACCCCATATAACTTAGCCCTCATAGGAGGTGTTGCACAGGCTGCTCCTAATTGCAGGACCTGGGAAGTTAGAGACCAAGTGTGTGGGCACTATCCAGAGTGTACAGCAATGGCAGCAGCAGGGCTGGTGTGGTCCCAGGGGTGCAAGAGCAACAACAGATTGTGTTTGATCCCTTGAGGTGATTGGGGCCACAAGTGGTACCTGTTCACAGACCCCTAGGGGTGGTGGGCTGCTCCCACCTCTGGAGTCAGAGATAACTGTGGTGGTTTTCCCCTGCCACCTCTAGACCATGCAAGATGCACATCATCCTGCTTAGCCCCCACAGGATGTGCTGCCCAGCTGCTTCTGATTGTAGGTTCATGGGAAGGGACAGTGATCAAATTTCTGGGCACTGCCCGGAACATTTGTCAGTGGCAGCAGCAGGGCGACTGTGCTCCCAGGGAAGTGAGAGCAACAGCAGGTGGTGTTCCATTGCAGTCTCCTCCTCTGTGGTGCCCTCTGGGGTGGTTGGGGCTGCAAGTGATTCTTGTTCAGGGATCCCCAGTGGCAGTGTGACCCACCCATTCTCTGGAGTCAGAGATAACTACAGAAGTTTGCCCCTGCCACCTGCAGACCATGCAAGAAGCACCCCATGCTGCTTAGCCTATGCAGGGGGTGCTGCACCAGATGCTCATAGTTGTAAGGTTTTGGGAAGGGGCGTGATCAAGCATCTGGGTGCTGCCCAGAGCTTTTGGCAGTGTCAGGTGCAGGGCTGGTGTATTCCCAGAGAGGTGAGAGCAATAACATGTGGTACTAGGTTGCAGTGCCCTTTTTTTTTTTTTTTTTTGCCAACCCCTGAGGTGACTGGCCTCAGGTGGAGCCCACTCACAGGCCCCCAGTGGTAGCAGGCCATGCTTCCCTCTGGTCTCTGAGACAGATCCACGTCTCACTTAGCCTTCCGCTGCCCTTGACCCATAGAAGAGGTGCCTGGCTACCTGTAACCTGCACAAGAGGCACCCAGTCTCCTGTAGTCTGAGCAAGTTCATCATCACCACTCGTATCATGCACCAGAGGCACCCTGCCCTTTGAGAGCTTTCGTGTGTATGTGTGCCCAGGGAGTTTCCTATGGCCATCCACCCCTCCTTTTCTCCCACTCCCCAATGGGCCCAGACCTTCTCCTGTGATCCCCTCTGCCATGGTGTTCCACTCCCCAGCCCGTAGCATATCGCTCCCCCACCCATGGCACACTGCTGCTTAGCCCCTTAAGCTGTCCCCACACAGCCATCCCTAATCCTGTCCCTTGGACTGACCTCCGGAGCCTAAGTCTTAGCACCCAGCCCCTGCCCAAGAGTCTCAGGCTGTGTCCAGCTGGTGGTACAGATGATCTGTGTGGCTCTCACTCTACTTTGTCCTCCTCAGACTATCTGCTGCACTTTTCTCAGTGACTCTGAGGTCCTTCTGTCTTGGCTGATCTCTCTGTTGGTTAGGTGTCTTCCCAGGATGTGGGTTCCTTTTCTCTTTGACAGTTCCTTCTCAGGAATGCTAGTGCCATCTTGAATCCTTTTCTCCCTCCCTCCCTCCCTCCCTCTCTCTCTCTCTCTTTTCTACCCAGTTTTGTCAACAGTTTCTTACCCTTTTTGAAGGTTTAAGTTCTTTGGCCAGCATTCAGTAGATGTTCCCTGCCAGTCGTTTTACATGAAGATTTTTTTTTTTTATGCGTTTGTTGACATCTTACTCCTCTGCCATCTTGATCTGCCCTCTGGATTTTTATACATGTAGTATCATATCATGTGCAAACAGTGACAGTTTTACTTTTTCCATTCCAATTTACATTCTTTTTATGTTTTTTTCTGATTGCTGTGGCTAGGAATTCCAACACTATGTTGAATGAAACTAGCGAGAGTGTGCATCCTTGTCTGATTCTTGACCTTAGAGGAAATACTTAAAGCTTTTCACTTTGAGTATGATGTTAGTTGTGCATCTGTTATATATGACCTTCATTATGTTGAGGTAGGTTGCCTCTCTGCCCACTTTCTGGAGAAATTTTATCATAAATGGGTATTGATTTTATCAAAATATTTTTATGTATCTATTGAGATCATCGTATGGCTTTCCTTTTAATTTTGTTAATATGGTGTATCACATTGATAGTTTTGAAGATATTGAAAAATCCTTGCATCCCTGAGATAAATTCCTCCTGATTGTGGTGTATGATTCTTTTTAATACATTGTTGGATTAGCTTAGCTAATATTTTGCTGAGGACTTGTATTTCTATATTCATCAAGTTTATTGGCCTATAATCTTGTGGTTTTGTTATATCCTTGTCTGGTTTTAGTATCAGGTTGATGCTGGTGTCATAGAATTAGTTCATAAGGCTTCCTTCCTTTACAGTTATTTGGAATAGTTTGAGAAGGATATGCTTTAACTCTTCCTAAATGTTTGGTAGAATTCATCTATGAAGCCATCTGGTTGTGGAATTTTGTTTGTTAAGGTTTTTTTGTTTTGTTTTGTTTTTTTGTTTGTTTTTTACTGATTCAACTTCTTTCCTGGTAATTGATCTGTTCATATTTTCTATTTTTCCTGGTTCAGTCTTGAGCAATTGTGTCTTTCTGGGAATTTGTCCTTTTTTCTCCTTTGTCCTTTTTATTTGCATGTATTTGTTCATATTACTCAGTTATAATCCTTTGCATTTCTGTGGTCTCAGTTGTAACTTTTTAAAATTTCGGACTTTATTGTTTTGGGCCCTCTTTCTGTTTTTCTTGATGACATGGCCAAAGGTTTATCACTTGCTTATCTTTTCAATGAACCAGCTCTTTGTTTCATTTATCTTTTCTTTTTTTAAAGTTTCACTTATTTCTGCTCAATCTTTATGATACCTTTTTTTTTTTTAACAAACTGTGTTTTGTTAGTTTCTTTTCTCATTCTTCTGGGTGTAAGATTAGGGTTTTTATTTGAGGTTTCACTTCTTCCCTCAGGTAAGCTTGTTTCACTATAAAGTTCCCTTGTATAACTGCTTTTACTCTCTCCCATAGATTTGGGATCATCATGTTTTCAACTTATTTGCCTCCAGGTATTTTGAAATTTCTTTTTTCATTTCTTCAGTGATCCATTGATTTTTTTTTAGTCATTTATGGTTTATCTTCCATTTGTTTGGGTTTTTTGCAGTTTTTTTTTTCTTATAGTTGATTTCTAATCTCATAGATTTGTGGCTATGTTCTGTTATTATTTCACTGTTCTTAAATTTACTATGGCTTGTTTTGTGGCCTAGCATGTGATCTATTCTAGAGAATGTTCTAGGTGCACTTGAAAAAAAAAAGTGTCTTCTGCTCCTTTTAGATGGAACATTCTATATACCTCTATTAAGTTCCTCTGGTCTAATGTGTCATTTAAGGCCAATGTTAACTTCATGACTTTCTCTCTGAATCATCTGTCCATTGATGTAAGGTTGGTGTTGAAGTCCTCTAATATTATTGTGTTACTGTCAGGTTCTCACTTTTGTCTGTTAATGTGTTTGCTTTATGTATTTTTGTGCTCCTGTATTGCATGCCCGTATAATTACAATTATTATATTTTATTGGATTCTTTGCTTGATTATTATGTATTTTTTGTCTCTTTTAACAATCTTTGTTTTAAAGTCTATTTTGTATGACATGGGTTGCTACTCTTGCTTTATTTTGATTTCCGTTTTCATGGAATGCCTTTTCCCATTCCCTCACTTTGGTCTATGTGTGTCTCTAGACCTGAAGTGAATCTCTTGTAGGCAGCATATATACAGATCTTGCTTTTGCATCCATTAAGCTAAACTATATCTTTTGATGAGAGCATTTAATTAATTTACCTTTAAAGTAATTGTTAATATGTACATTCTTATTGCTATTTTGTTCATTGTTTTGTTCATTTTTTTTGTCTTTGTTAATTGTTTTTGTTCCTTTGTTAGTTCTTTTTTGTTCCTTTCATCTTCTTTTATTCTCTTCTGTGATTTGACCACTATCTACAGTGTTATTTTTGGATTCCTTTCTCTTGTTTGTGTGTGTATCTGTTGTAGATTTAAGGTTTGTAGTTACCTTGAGGTTTTTCTAGCAATCTGTATACATGCATGGTTATTTTAAGTTGCTGATATCTTAATTTCAAATACATTTTAAGAATTCTTCATTTGTACTCTTCTTCTCTCATGATTACTCATTTGACATCACATTTTACATCTAATTATTTCATGTATCCTTTAACTTCTTATTGTAGATATAGATGTTTTTACTACTTTTTTCTTTTTACCGTCCTACTAGTTTTTTGTATGGATGATTTACTACTGTTATTGTCTATTTGCCTTTACTGATTATCTTTTTACTTCCATAACTTTCACGTTTCTAGTTCTGACCTTTCATTTTTTCTTAGAGAAGCCCCGTTTTCATTTCTTATAAAGCTGGTTTGGTAATACTGAACTCTTTTAGCTTTCACATGTATTCAAAACTCTTGATCCCTTCATCAGATATGAATGAGAGCCTTACCAGGTGGAGTGTTCTTGGTCGGAGGTTTTTTCCCTTTTATCACTTTGAATATATTGTGTCATTCCTTTCAGGTCTGCAGAATTTCTGCTGAAGACTCAGCTAATAGCCTTATGGGAGTTCACTTATAAGTAATTTGTTGCTTTTCCCTTGCTGCTTTTAATATTCTTTGTTTATATATTTTTTTGTCTTGTTGATTACAGTATGTCTTGATGTGTTTCTCTTTGAGTTAGTCCTGTTTGGGGCTCTAATTCTTGGACTTGTCTGTCTGCTTTCTCAAGTTAAGGAAGTTTTCAGCTATTATGTCTTTATATATGTTCTCAGGACATTTTTCTCTCCTTTCTCATTTTGGGGCCCATATAATGTGAAGATTAGTCAACTTGATGTTGTCTTTGAGGTATTTTAAACTGTCCTCATTTCTTTTCATTATTTTTTCTTTTTGGCATCAATTGCTTCTACTACTCTGTCTTCTAGTATACTGATCCATTCCTATGTATCATTTAGTCTACAGTTGAGTCCTTATAGGTTTTTCTTTGTTGTTATATTCTGTATCTGTCTTCAGTTGTTCTTTATATTTTCTTTGTTAAAAATGTCTAACTTCTCAATCTGTGTATCCATTTTCTCCTGAGTTATTTGATCATTTTATGATGGTTACATTGTACTCTTTCTTGGGTAGACTTCCTGTCTCCACTCCACTTAGTTCTTCTGCTGGAGTTTTATCTTCTTCCTTTGTTTGGAACATGTTTCTATATTGCTCATTTTGCCTAACTTTTTTTCTTTCTTTATATCCGGTAGGTTAATTATATTCCTGAGCTTGGAGAAGTGGTCTTTTGTAGAGGATTTTCCATGCATCTCAAAAGCATACTCCCCTATTGTCATCAGAGGTAAATGCTTATAAGAGTATCCCCTATGTGGGCTGTGTGGTTTCTTCTGTTTTATGGACTCTGTACTATGGACCATTTGGTAAGTTTAGTTGGACGCTGGCCTGGTTGATTTCCAGGCTGTGCCTTGTGCAGAGGCTGCTATCCACTGGTTGGCTGGGCTGGGTCATAAAGCAGATGGCTGTAGAACCCTGGAGGGCCCTGGATTCTGGCTAAGTAGTGAGTAGATTTGGTGTCTAGAAGATGTTGGGGATAGTGCCTGTCTACTGCTGAGTGTGCTAAGTCCTGGGACTAATGCTTGCCCTTTGGTGGGCTGAGCTGGATCCTGATATCTTATGGTGGAGCCCAGGGTTCCCAGAGCTGATGCTGAATCGCTGGTGAATGAGGCCAGGACCCATCTTTTCCCAGGGCTGTTGGGTCAGGCTTTCCGAGAGGCTAGGTCAGGCTCACTGATGGCTGCGGCAGGTCTCAGCCTGCTTCAGGGCAGGATCTGGCCTGATGGTGGGTGGACTGAATCCATAGACTGTTTGTCTTGCAGTTAATATTTGCTTACTGGTTGGTGCAGCTGTCCTGCAGGCTAGAGCACATTAGATGGAGGGTATGGCAGGTGATTCTAGGGCCTGCCTATCAGTGGCTAGAGCTGTGTCTTGGTGTCTCTGGCTGCAGCACTCTGGGAGTCTTGGGTCTAGTGTCTTTACACTGGTGTGCAGGGTCAGGTCCTGGGCCCTCTGATGGGTGTCTGGTGGTAGCTATGGGATCAGGGGTCTTTAGGCAGCCTGTGTGATTGTGAGTGTGGATGTGTCAACATTCATTTATTTTCTTCACCTGAGGCATCCTGGTCCTCGTGCTTCTAGGCTTATAGGCATGGGTGGGGCTTTGAACTGAGGCTAGAGGGGAGATCCCAAAATGGTATTTGTCAGCAACAGTGATGGGATTTTGTTGTGTCCATAAAGGAAGTAACCTCAGTGTCTTTCTACTCTCTCATCTTGGCCAGTCTCCCAGATGACATTATTTTGCATCTAGAGAATCCCATAGAATCCACAAGAAAATTATTAGAGCTAATAACTTAGTATAGAAAGGTTGTAGATGGAAGTTATATATATATACTATTTGTACTTTTTTACTCTAGCTGTAAACAGTATGAAAATGAAATTACAAAGACAGTTCCATATGCAATAGTATCAAAAAGAATACTTAGGAGTAAATTTAATGAAAAAGTATAAGATTTTCAGGAGTTCCCTTCGTGGCTCAGTGGTTAATGAATCCGACTAAGAACCATGAGGTTGCGGGTTCGATCCCTGGCCTTCTTCAGTGGGTTAAGGATCCAGTGTTGCCGTGAGCTGTGGTGAAGATTGCAGACGCGGCTCGGATCTCGCATTGCTGTGGCTGTGGCGAAGGCCGGCAGCTACAGCTCCTGTTAGACCCCCTAACCTGGGAACCTCCACATGCTGCGGGTGCGGCCCTAGATAAGGCAAAAAGACAAAAAAAAGTATAAGATTTTTGTACATCAACAATCCGTAAAATGTAATTTTAAGAAATTAAAGAAGATCTAAATAAATGGAACAATCCATGTACATGGATTGGGAAACTTAATACTTCTAGAATAATTCTGAAATTCATCTATAGATTTAATGCAATCTTTGTCAGAAATCTTAGCAGCCTTTTTTTCACATGTTGATAAGTAGATTTCTAAATTTATATAAAAATGCAAGGTACCCAGAATAGCTAATAGAATCTTGAAAAAGAAGAACAAATTTGAAGGACTTCCATTTCTTATTTTCAAAATTTACTACAACGTTATAGTAATCAAGAGTAGGTAGTACTGGCATAAAGAAGGACATATAGATGAATAGAGTAGAATCGATAGTCAAGAAGTATACTCTTACATTTATGTTCAGTTGATTTTTGACAAGGGTGCCAAGATAGTCCAAAGAAGAAATGCTATTCTTTTAATTAAATGATACTACAAAAATATCACATTGGACTCATACTTTATAATGTATACAAAAGTTAACTCTAAAATGGGTCAAACACCTAAATGTAAGAGCTAAAATTAGGAGTTCCTGTCCTGGCTCAGCAGAAACAAATCTGACTAGTATCCATGTGAATGCAGATTGATCCCTGGCCTTGTTCAGTGGGTTGAGGATCCGACATTTTCATGAGCTGTGGCATAGTTCGCAGATGTGGCTTGGAACCCTCATTGCTGTGGCTGTGGTGCAGGCCAGTGGCTATAGCTCTGATTCTACCCCTAGCCTGTGAACTTCCATATGCCACAGATGCGGCCCTAAAAAGACAAAAATAAAAAAGAACTAAAATTATAAAACTTTTAGAGGAAGATATAGCCATAAGTATCTTTGACTTTGAACTGAGTAATGGTTTTTCAGATATGAGACCAAGTACATAAACAACAACAACAAAAATAGATCAGTTGGACTTCTTCAAAATTGAAAGTTTTGTGTTTCAGTAGCCACTATCAAGAGAGTCAAAAAGTAGCCACAGAATGGGTGAAAATATTTGTAAATCATATAATTGATAAGGGGCCTGTATCCAGAATATATAAGTAGCAAATAAAGGTAAATAACCCAATTAAAGAGTCAAAGTAACTGAACATACATATTCCCAATGAAGATATACAAATGGCCAATAAGCACATGAAAAGATACTGAACATTGCTAGTTTATCAAGGAAATGCAAATTAAATCCACTATGTGATATTTTGTAGCCCCTAGAATGCTAATAAAAAAGATAGATAATAATTAGTGTTGGAAAGGATGTGGAAAAATTGTAGCCATATATGTTGCTGCTGAGAATGTATAATGATATACCTACTTTGCAAATCAGTCTGACAATACATGAAAATGTTTAAAGTTTGATGCGGTAATTCTAGTTTTAGATATAAACTCTAGTTAATTGAAAACACATCTGCAGAAAAACTTGCATACAAATGTTCATAGCAACATTATATGTAATAGCCAAAAAGTAGAAATGATTGAATTGTCTACAAACTGAAGAATGACTAAATAAAGTATGGTTTATCCATACAATGGAATATTATTAATTAATGAAAGCAGGTGAAATACTAATATATGCTACAACACGAATGAATCATGAAACATTGTGCTAAATGAAAGATGCCAGTCACAAAAGGCTACATTTTGTATGAATTCATTTGTATTCAACATCTAGAATAGGAAAATCCATACAGATAGAAAATAGATTGGTGGTTGCCTAGGTCTTCTCGTTTGAGGGAAATGTGGGTGAATTGTATGATATCTGAATTATATCTCACTAAAGCAGCTATGAAAAACAAATGGGCAAAAAAGACATTTACAAAGATACTCTGTGGCCAATAAGTATATGAAAAGATACTAAATACCATTTGTCACTAGGGAAATGTAGCCTAATCCACAATGAAATACTTCTTCATATCCACTAAGATTACTATAATCAATAGATGAGCAAAAAAGGTATAGGTGAATATGTGGAGACAGTAGAACCATCCTACTTTGCTGATAGGAATATAAACTTGTGCAGCTGCTTTGGAAGATAGTTGCCATTTTATAAAAGATATTAAACATAGGTTTAGCAAATGATCTAGTAATTGCATTCCTAGGTATATACCTAAGTTAATGAAAAACCTATGTCTATGCAAAAACTTATACATGAATTTTCATGGCAGCATTATTCAAAATAGTTAAAATGCACAGGAGTTTTTTTATCTTTTTTTATTTCATAATGGATTTTATTTCAATTATAGGTGTACATAAATCATCTCAAGTCAATTTTACAGATTTTATATCCCAAAGCCACAGTGCATCCCCCCACCGCCCAGATTGTCTTATTTGAAAAACCAAGGTTTTCCAAAGTCTGTGAGTTTGTGCAAAGAGACTCATTGTGTCTTTTTAGTTTCCACATGTAAGCGGTAGCATTGGGTATTGCTGTGTAATTGTCTGACTGGTTTCACTTCGCATGGTAATTTCTAGGTCCATCCATGTTGCTATAAATGTTGGTAATTCATTCCTTTTAATGGCTGAGTAATATTCCATTGTGTGTATGTACCATATCTTCCCTATCCACTCCTCTGTCGATGGGCATTTAGGTTGTTTCCATGACCTGGCTATTGCATAGAGTGCTGCAGTGAACACTAGAGTACATGTGTCTTTTCGAGTTATGGTTTCCTCTGGATAGATGCCCAGGAGTGGGATGGCTGGATCAAATGATAATTCTATTTTGAGTTTTCTGAGGAATGTCCATACTGTTTTCCACAGTGGCTGCACCAATTTGCATTCCCACCAACAGTGTAATAGGGTTCCTTTTTCTCCACACCCTCTCCAGCACTTATTGTTTGTAGACTTTTTGATGATGGCCATTCTGGCTGGTGTAAGGTGGTACCTCATAGTGGTTTTGATTTGCATTTCTCTAATGAGGAGCGATGTTGAACATCTTTT
>PVHT021183634.1:38775816-38854759 GCA_004024745.2 Catagonus wagneri | reverse complement strand
TTTTGTCTGATAGGAGTATTGCTACTCCATCTTTCTTTTGATGCCCGTTTGCATGGAATATTTTCTTCCATCCTCTCACTTTCAATTTGTATGTGTCTCTAGAAGTGAAGTGGGTCTCTTGAAGACAGCATATATATGGGTCTTGTTTTTGTATCCATTCGGCTAGTCTATGTCATTTGGTTGGGGCATTCAGTCCATTGACATTTAAGGTAATTATTGATATATATGTTCTTATTGCCATTGTATTAACTGTTTGGGATTTTTGTTGCTCTTTTTTCCTTCTGTTATTCTCTTGTTGTCTCCTTGACACAAGATGGCTATCTTTAATGTTGTATTTGAGTTGATTTTTCTTATTCTTTTGTGTATCAATTGTATATTTTTGGATTGCGGTTACCCTGAAGTTTTGATATAGGAGTCTATATGTAACTGAGATTGTATTAAGTTGTTGGTTTCTTAAGTGCACGTGCTTATCCAGTGACCTGCATTTGTTCTCTCTGCTCGTGATTTCTGGTTTTGGTAGCATAATTGTGCATGGATGCCTTCGTATCTTTACTGTATATATGCCTTTATTGGTGGGCCTTGTCATTTGTGGTGTTTTTATTTCTGGTTGTGGCCTTTTTCTTTTTTCCTAGAGAAGTTCCTTTAGGATTTGTTGTAAAGCTGGTTTAGTGTTGCAGAACTCTCTTAGCTTTTGCTTATCTGTAAAGGTTTTGATCTCTCCTTCAAATCTGAATGAGAGCCTTGCTGGATAAAGTAATCTTGGTTGGAAGTTTTTCCCTTTCATCACATTAAGTATATCATGCCACTCCCTTCTGGCCTGCAGAGTTTCAGATGAAAAATCTGCTGCTAACCTTATTGGGGTTCCCTTGTATGTCATTTGTTTCTTTTCCCTAGCTGCTTTCAATATTTTCTCTTTGTCTTTAATTTTGGTCATTTTGATTAATATTGTGTCTCGGGGTGTTCCTCCTTGGGTTTACTTTATATGGTACTCATTGTGCTTCTGAATTTGACTGAGTGGTTCCTTTCCCATATTAGGGAAGTTTTCGTCTATTATCTCCTCAAATATTTTTTCTGTCCCCTTCTCTCTCTCTTCTCCCTCTGGCACCCGTATAATATGGATGTTGGTGCATTTAACATTATCCCAGAGTTCTCTGAGACTCTGCTCATTTCCTTTCAATCTTTTATCTCTTTTCTCTTCTGCATTAGTGATTTCCACTAATCTGTCCTCCACCTCACTGATTCGTTCTTCTGCCTCCTGTATTCTACTGTTGGCTTCTTCTAATGAACTTTTTATTTCCGTTATTGTATTTTGCATCTCTTCTTGTTTAATTTTTACAGGTTGTATTTCTCTGCTCAGTGTTTCCTGTAAATTATCAGTCTTTGCCTCCAGTCTATTTCCAATGCCTTGCATCATTTTCAGCATCAACAGTCTAAAGTCTCTTTCTGGGAGGCTGATAATCTCCTCATCACTGAGCTGTTTTTCTGGGCTTTTCTCTTTCTCTCTTTTCTGAGTTGTAGTTTTCTGTCTTTTCATATTTATAGGCTTTTGGTGAGGTGACCTTTTTGCCAACAATAGAATTGTAGCCTCTCTTAGTTCTGGCATTTGCATCCCATGTGGCCAAAGTTGGTATGAAGGGGGCTTGCTGTAGGCTTCCCAATGGGAGGGACTGATGCCTGCCCACTGGTAGGTGGGGTTGATTCCTAGCCCTCTGATGGGTGGGGCTTTGTCTCTGGATGAGATTAGAGGCTGGCTGTGTGCCTGAGGGGTCTTTAGGCAGCCTGTTTACTGATGGGTGGGGTTGTGATCCCACCTGCATTATTGTTTGGTCTGGGCCTTCTCAGTGCTGATGGGAGGCACCAGAGTTTCCCAGAAACGGTCCCCTCCAGAGAAATGCAGTCTCATGAATGTTCCCGAGGGCTTCGCCTCCAATGCCCTTCCCCCACTACAAGCCACAGTCACCCCTGTTTTCCCAGGAGATCCTCCAAGTATTTCAGTCAGGTTTCACCCAGGTTCCTCTGGAGACTGCTTTGCCCTGGGACCCAATGCACGTGAAAGTCTGTGTGTGTCTTTCAAGAATGGGGTCTCTGTTTCCGCCAGTCCTGTGGAGCTCCTGCACACAAGCCTTGCTGGCCTTCAATGCCAGATGCTCTGGGGGCTCTTTTTCCCTGTTCCCGATCCCCAGGCGTGGGGTTTTGACGTGGGGCTTAGAACTCTCAGTCCTGTAGCTGAGTCTCTGTGATATAGTTACTTTCCAGTCTGTGGGGCTTCCCACCCAAGAGGTATGCGGTTGCTTCTATTGTGTAATCACCTCTCCTGCCTCTTGTTGTGGTCTCCTCTTTGTCTTCTGGATTGTAATATCTTTTTTGGAAGTTTACAGTCCATTTGGTTGAAGGCTGCTCGGCATTTGGTTGTAGTTTTGTTGTGTTTTGGGAGAGAAGTTGAGCTCCAGTCCTTCTATTCCACCATCTTAATCCTAGAGTTGAATTTTCATATCACCACTTTGGCTGAAGAGAGTACCAGGAGGTTATGCCAGGCTCCGTCTCTACTGCTTTCCCTGTGTGGAATGTTGCGTGGTACACTCATCCTCTTGCTTCCTCTGCTCTTGGAGGGGCATCCTCTTCGGGGCACTGAGCCCCCCTTTCAGGTGAGCACCACCCTAGGGGGCTCGCATGGGGTGCAGCCTCAAGTTGCCGCTGCCAAGTGCTGCTGTTGCTGCCGCTCACAGAGGTCTGAAGGAAGCCGCGAAGCGCTGAATGAGGCTGTGCCGCTGCCCGGAGTTTTTTTTTAATTACATTTTTTTATTGAAAGCACAGCAGGTCAGGTGAGAAATCACACAAAGCTTAATTTGAAGTGCTTGAATTTTGTTAAAGTTTTGTCACATTGCAAACTGTTGAATCATATTTACTTCTAGCTTTATTTCTGGAATTAATTTAGAGAATTTTGGGTTCTTCTCAACAGTCAATCAGCAGAGCCATCAGATATCCAATAAACAGGGTTCCGGAGGGAACACATGTAGCATCAAAAATGGAATTGTGTCCTGCTCTGCCAACTCAGTTGCCTACTTGAAAGGAATTAACTGTTAAACCCTATACCAAAAATCAATTATATTTATAGTGGGAACTTGGAATTTTTTGTGCATTGCAGTGGCCACTTACAAAATCCACAAGTTTCCACTCACATTCAGTGTTATATACATGACCTATTACTTGGCAGTCATAGAATAGACAGTCATAATGCTGAATTTGATATATAGGAGGGCTTTAGATATTTGTCTTTATTGCATTTATTAGGTATGTCCAAATATATGATTTTATCCAATTTGAGAAGTAGTGTCGGATTCACTTATTTTTTAACTGTTTTTAAAAAAGTTAGTTGAATTTCATTTGTAAATGTTAAACTAAGAGAAGCATTAGTGTAGCATTTGAGACTGAAGATGAACTTGAAACCCTAGGCTGAACAAATAGAGATGGCATTAATGGGTGATTTCTAGTCAGGAATCTCTGTCCTTTCATGAGAAATTCAAGACAACAAATGCCAATTTTCCTAAATGCTGCCCATTCATTGTAGCCTACAAAGCCCCTGAAATAATGTCAGACTTTTTCTCCTCCTTGGAATAGTTAAAAAAAAGAAAATAAAAGCTCCCCAAAGGAAAGAAAAAAAAATGTGACTCCAAATGAATTGAAATATCCATTCATACTGTTGCATATACTGCCTTTTTGCTTATCATTTTACCTTATTTTTTTCTACCAAATGACAATTTTAGGTAATAGCTCAGATTCAGCTCACCTCATTTTACCAGTGCTATGTGAAGCTGGAGAATCATAAAATGAATCTAAGAATCTTGGGATTTGAGTGAGGGGTTATATTCTAATAATGTTTTAAGAGTTTGACAAAAAAGAAGAAAATTTTGGTTTTCTCTTTGAAAAACTACCTCAAATAAATTCAATTTATGAACCTTTAAATTTTTTTTCAGATAACTGCCTCAAAGGCTAAAGTTATTTTTGTTATAAACATTGTCATTCAAGCTAGGTGTAAACATCTGTCAAAATGCAGAGAGATTACCCTTCCTGACCTCTTTTAAACTTGGGAGATTAGATAGAAGTAGTTAGTTACATTATCATGTTAAATATTTATTTCTTTTATCACACATTCTGAAACATTTTAGCATAAAAGTGGCAAGGAGCTAATTAAGCATAAAATCAGAAGTTGCAAATATATAGCCAAAGTGATGAAAGTCAGGATAAGGAAAATAAGGTTGTTGCAAAACGACATAAAATTCATAAAAGGAGAAAAAGGTTTTTGTTGCAAATCACTTTGAGACTTTTCTGATGTAGATTTGCTGTTTCTCTAAAATCATATTCCTACTAATTTGTTGCTAGATTTTTCCATTATGTCAGTGCTCACCTTTGCTTAAATTACTGTGCTATTGGAAATATTTTTAATCTCGAGGAAAAATTTTCTTAAATTTCTAGATTATGGTAGATAAAAGGGCAGTGTTTTTTATCAATCTCAGTGCCAGAATTACATGGGAAATAGATCAAACCTGGGATGTTCAACCAAACAGATGATGATGGCCTTGATGTATTCTTCCCAGAAAAGACTGATAGCAAAACCATGTTTTCCTCTCTGCTCTCACCTCACTATTCTTCTTTTATAGTATTCTCTTGGGGAGATTTCCTTTTCACACTGGAACTTTTGCTAAGGAAATTTACCATTTCCTAAGTGCTCTCATCTATTAGTCATTTAAATGTTGTGTTCTTCAACACTGTGAAGGAGATATTATCCTCATTTTATATGTTGGAAACTGAGACCTAAAGGCTTAATTGAATTGCTCAGGATCACATAGTAATTGACAACCTTGTGATTTAATTCTTCAGACATAATGCTGACTTACCTGGAATATTGCCTGTTAGGGTAGATCGTCACAATTTTCAAGCAGCAGTACAATCTTTTGATTCCTGTTATTCCTTCCCTTTCTTTCTTCTCAGTTTCTTTGAATTCTCAGCTTTCACCCATGTTCAAAAGACTGTCATGTTTCCATTTATTGCCTCTTCTGTTTCTCTCATTAAACAACCTCTTTGTACTATTGCTTACATTCTCCAAGGCAATTTGATTTATATAATTTCTGTACACAGTATTAAGAAAGCAAACCTTAGGGTTTAAGTTTGGTCAAGTACATTGTCTTTTGTTTTCATCCTTTCTAAAATCCTCATTTCCTAAGTCTGTTAAGGTTCTTCAAAATCCAGTGGCTTTTTGCTTTTGTACCATAAGGGTAGCTTCTACCGCTGTCTATCGTCTAGGTGGCTTCCTCTCTGAAAAGGTGCTGATTACAGCAGGTCTCTCCCCTGATATCATTTCCTCTTGTCTTCCTGCTTTAAGAAGGAGCTCTATTCTCCTTCCAAGATGCCTAGCTTTCAAAACATACTGAAATTTAAAAAAAAAAAATCTTACTGGAATAAATAGCACATTTTCTTTTTAAAATTTATGAAGAAAAACAAGAAGTACTTATTTACATCCCTTCTTACCCCCTTTATTCACCTTTTTCTAAGAGACATGTAATGTTATTTTTTGAATTATTTTTATTTCTGTATTTGGTACTAACTTTCTGATATAATGGTTTAGCATTTATGTCTTTCCATTATTGTTCTTTTTTTTAAATTTTAGAGCCACATCCACAGCATATAGAAGTTCCCAGGCTAGGGGTCAAGTCAGAGCTATAGCTGCTGGCCTACACCACAGCCACAGCAATGCCAGATCTTAGTCAAGCAACCTATACCACAAGTCATGGCAAAGTTGGATCCTTAACCCACTGAATGAGGCTAGGGATTGAACCTGAGTCCCCATGTTTAATAGAAGGATTTGTTAACTCCTAGCCATGATGGAAACTCCGTCTTTTCATTATTCTAGTTTCTCTGTTTCCATTATCCTATTACATTCTCTATCAAAACTTTGGTTAAATTAGTTGCTAGTGTTTGTAATATTATCACCTTGTAAATACCATACATTGCAGATCCAAGGAATATACTGTGACTTCTTATTTTAGTGTATTTTTTGTTAATTTTTTCTCAAATATTCATTTGTTTAGTTTTCTATGAATCTATTATAGTTTTTCCCAAATAATCCAATAATTTTGTTGCAATGCTAAAGTTATTTCTACATGTCAAAACATTAAATAATATATTTACTTTTTTTCCTAGTAATTCTCCTTTGACATCCCCCAGTTTACTCCAGTCTAGTCTTTCACTTTCTCCTTCTGTCAGAAAGATAGTGTCATTCTTAAACATTCTTTTGCTATCATCCTGTGTGGCAATCCCTGATACCCGGATTTTATAAAGGTATTTTCCCATATTTTGTAACATACCTTTTAGGAGCTCTCTAATAAAAGGTACATTTCTTTTATTACTCTGAGTATTTGAAAAGTTTTTCTCTTGTTTTTTTAATTAAGAAAATTTGAAAATCTCTCTTTTGTGTTGGAACTTTTCCTCAGGCACCTGGTGGACACATAGATATCAGTAAACAGAGGCCTCATAAAAATAAAATTGATGGGATACTATCAGTTTTATCAGAATTATTTCATTTTTGGTTTACAGAAACCCAAATTAGCTCAAGAAAAAAGAGAAATCTATTTTCAAATACAACCATAAGGTGCAAAGCAGTCTTTAGATGTAACTGAATTCAGAAGCTAATACACTCTTTTCACAGTTATCTCTCTTTTTTTTGTGGTAGGGTTGATTCGTCTTCTATTACATGAAATGACTGAAAGGAAAGAGGGAAAGAGGGAAAGAGGAGGAGTTCTCCTAGCAAAAGAATGTTATAAGAGAAAGGAGTACTTGAAAGAGTAAAGCCATCACTGTTCCCTAAAGTCTCTTAGAATAACAGCATGTGGTATTCAGGGCATACACATAGATGAGTTATTATTGTTCTTAACAAGTGGGCAAAATCTATTCGTTTCTAGCTCTGTGGTTCTCTCACACACATCACTAAATAGCACTTACTCCTCTCCTCTGCCCAAATATACTGGAGATGTATCCTAAAAGACAGTGTGGGATTGACCCAGAAATTCTTAATGATAGTGCTTCTCAAACTTTAATCTGATTGCAAATAAATATGAAATTGGCTAAAGTCATTCCTTGCCTAACATTTTGTTTTTTTTTTTTGCTTTTTAGGGCCACACCCTCGGCAGCATATGTAGGTTACCAGGCTAGGGGTCCAGTCAGAGCTACAGCTACCAAGGTTCGCCACACCCACAGCAGCATCAGATCTGAGCCGAGTCTGCAACCTACACCACAGCTCATGGCAATACTGGATCCTTAACCCACTGAGCGATTCCAGGGATTGAACCCGCAACCTCATGGTTCCTGCTTAGATTCGTTTCCGCTAAGCCACGACGGATGAGAACTCCCAGCATAGAAACTTGAGTAATGACAGCATATGTTTTTCATTGAAGTCCCCCAATGTCTTTTCCATAGCCTTTTATATCTCTTAGAGCTCAGGTTTAATCATTCCTCCCATCCCTGAAATCTTTAATAATAATGAGACCACTGCTGTGTGTAATTTGGCACCAGAAACAATCCCAACTTTGGAGGAGAAGTGTGGAATGAACCTTGGGACTGGGGAACCCGTGTGTACTAAACCTGGCTCTGATATTACCTTCTTCAGGAACTAGGGCAAATGCTCAGCTCAGTTGCCCTCAGCTGAAGTGGTCAGGAGGCTTATAATACTTAATCTGTCTTTCCCAGAGAGAATTAATTAACTGGCAAACACTTTGGATTAAGGTAGTGGGGAGAAAGGCCTATAAAATACTCAAAGTACTACATATAAGTTCTGTGAGATTGTGTTCACTGGACCTCATCAAGCCCAAAAGTGGTTTTCAAGTTCCTCTCCAATGAATAATTGCTAAAATTTAAAGAGCCGTTAACACATTATATTTAATTATAACAAGAGTACATTTATATAAGTAAACCATACTTTTTCTGAATACTTGTGTCATCTATTCACAAAAATTAATGGATTTACACATGGAATCAACCTTAAAAATTGACTGAATGCGTCTGTCTATTTTATAGAAAAGGAAGGTGAGGCACAAGATTAATTGACTTAGCCAGAGTCATAGAGTGTGACTGCTTTGCCACAGACAAGACAAGAAAAAGAAAAAAGAAAAAAATACAGGCACTTATTGGAGGGTTCCCAAATGACAAGTATTCTAGGATTCTTCACTTACATGAATTAATTTAATGCTCACAGCAGATCTTTAGGTATTCTCCATATAGGTTTTATTTTGTCCAAGGCATCACTATTAGTAAATGTAGAATGTATGTTTTATTGATTGAAAGAGTACGTTTTGCTTCTTTTATTTTTTTGGGCCGCACCGTGGCATGTGGAGGTTCCCGGGCTAGGGGTCTAATCGAAGCTACAGCTACTGGCCTACGCCACAGCCACAGCAACGCAGGATCTGAGCCACGTCTGCAACCTACACCCCAGATCACAGCAACGCCAGATCCTTAACCCACTGAACAAGGCCAGGGATCAAACCCACAACCTCATGGTTCCTAGTCAGATTTGTTAACCACTGAGCCACAATGGGAACTCCATATTTTGCTTCTTTATTTCATTACAATTAACTACCACTCTAAAACAAGATCTCCAGTGTTTGAAGAATCAAGGTTTCAGTGCTAAGAGGCCCGGGGTCTCTGGACCCAGTCCTGTCAGGTGTGTTCTGGTACCTTGAAAGGAGAATCCCTTTCCCAATAACAGGTCCCAAACTCCCCATTCCAGAAATGACATTAGTACGGTCTCCAGGTGCAATCATGTAGCCTCCTAAAGCTTCCATTACCACCTATAATTCCTTAATTTATCTGCTCTTCATTTATCAGCTTCTCCCTAAATTCTTGAAACTTCCCAAAATATATCTTTGAAAGTCTCTGTTTCTTGGACAAACTTGAAACTTTCCCCAGGTTTTAGAGACCCTCCTCCCCTTTACAAATAAGCTTTATAGAGTTTATTTAATGTCTTTTTAATTGGTAAAGAGTAACTGTCATACTTAACAGGACTATGCATGAGCCGGATATTCTATAGAGAGAACATAGGACCTATAACGACATTCTCTGTTTTCCACAAACTATACTGAAGTGTAGTCTAGACAAACATATTTATTAAAACTTAGAAAATTCAACCCAAATGCAGAGACTTCACTGCTTCAAAACCTAGACTCCATTAATGGGTATATTTCACTAATTCTAACTGGTAACCTTTTGGTAGAGTTGTAGACACTTGTCAGTCAGTTATAGAAAATCAATTTTCTATGTAAGAGCTTTTGCTTGTGTTTACAGGCTGAGAAAAATTTAATTTGCCCTCTGAATCTCTTTTTATGAAACTTTATATGCGAAGCATATATGCTCCATGGTTTTCTTGCTGTATATATTCCCAGACTTTTTTTCTAATTAAGAATGTTTATAAAATTATGTGATCAATAGTCATGGAATTAGATTTTTTTGTTGTCTCTTTAGAAAACATATTGGCAGTATTGAGTATATTCAGAGTATAACACAGTCTTAGGGAGTTCCTGTTGTTGTGCAGTGGAAATGAATCTGACTATTAACCATGAGGTTGCAGGTTTGATCCCTGGCCTCGCTCAGTGGGTTAAGGATCCAGAATTGCCGTGAGCTGTGGTGTAGGTCACAGATGCGGCTTGGATCTGGCGTTGCTGTGGCTCTGGCATAGGCCAGCAGCTGTAGCTCTGATTGGACCCCTAGCCTGGGAACCTCCATATGCCACGGGTGTGGCCCTGATAAGACAAAAGACAAAAAAAAAAAAAAGAGTATAACTTAGTCTTGAGAATGACATAAAAAGCTATAATCGATACTTAACTTGAGGCATGAGCGATGTATTTATATAGATAGTAATCTGATGGTTGCATGCAGTAACCACTTATCATGACAATTAGCTCCTTTTGGGAGTTCCTTGTGGCTCAGTGGTTAATGAATCCGACTAAGAACCATGAGGTTGCGGGTTCAATCCCTGGCCTTGCTCAGTGGGTTAAGGATCTGGTGTTGCCGTGAGCTGTGGTGTAGGTTGCAGACGCGGCTCGGATCCCGCGTTGCTGTGGCTGTGGCGAAGGCTGGCGGCTACAGCTCCTGTTAAACCCCTAGACTGGGAACCTCCATATGCTGTGGGTGCGGCTCTAGATAAAAAGGCAAAAAGACAAAAAAAAAAAGCTCCTTTTGGATTTGGTGTTTGTAAACTAAAGGAAAGTAGTTTGTAGGAATCTTTATCAGGACAGTCTCTTTAAAAACTAGCTATTTCGATTAGTTTTTCTATAAATCATCATTATGGAGCCATTTTGATTAAGGAAAATGGAGGTTTGTTATAATTACTCTGAATCTGAGCTTTTTCTCATAGTAATTCTGAATATTCAGAGAAATATCAACATAGTCCAATTGGTTGTTAGGACAATTCAGAAATTAAGAATCTTCTGAACTGACTGTTAAGAAAGCCACCAGTTCACAAGTTAAATTCATAGCTCATTTATTACTTGTTTTGATTACAATGACAGAGCAAATATGTTTGAGACTGCATGTGGGGTTTTTTGCTCTTCTGTATTACTATATGATTTACCTATAGCTGTCATCAGTCCAGCCCAAAATATAATGGTTTAAAACAATAACCATTTATTTGTTCATGAATCTGTAGACTGGCTCAGCTGAAGTGGCTTGGCTCTGCATTATTTCATGTTGGATTAGGCTCAGTTTTAATTTGGATTAAAGATTTGGGCCATGGCTAGTGAAGTTCAGGCTGCTCTCTACATGCTCTTCTATCCTCCAGGAGGATAGCCTGTGCTTTTCCATATAACACTAGGAAAACAAGCAGAGAATGTAAGCCATCATGCACAGGGCATTATCTAGCTTCTGCTTGCATCATATTTTGTGATATCTCTTTGGTCAAACAAGTCACATGGCTCACAAAGGTCATTGTTGGAGAGGACTAAACAGGAAACAGATATAGACAGGAGTGATTTTCTTGAATCATGTAGGAAGGAGTAACAATTTGACCACAATTACTAACACAAAGATCCATGGAACCCTTTTATAACTTAGAAAATAAATATTAGATCAGACAAGGTGTGTGTAAACTATGGCATGTGGGACAAACTTGGCCTGCCACCTCTTTTTTAAATACAATTTTATTGAAACACAACCATGCTCATTCATTTATATTGTCTATGGCTCTTTTGTGCCACAGTGGCAGGTTGAGTAATTGCTACAAGAACAGTATGGTCCACAAAGCCTTAAATATTTACTTTCTGGACCTTTACAGAAAATGTTCCCTGACTCTGAGCTAGATACTGACCTTTTTTCCTATCTCTAAACTAAAAAGCAACAGAATTTTTTTGTTTTTAAATAATTTTTATTATAGTTGATTTATAATATTCTGTCAGTTTCTGTTGCACAGCAAAGTGACCCAGCTATACATGCAACAGAATTTTAAGAGTACTTCTTAAGGTGTCACTAAGCTCTTCTTCAAGGTGGCAGAATAGAAAGGTCCCGAGCTCATCACCTCCCATGGACACACCTAAACTACAACAATATGTAGGACAGTTCTCTCTGAGGACAAACTGAAGACTCTGAGGACTGAACAGCTCTTCTATAGTTAAGGATATAAAGTAAAAAACACATTGGGACAGGTAGAAGGGGCAAAGATGTGATAGTCAGGACCCATACTCCCAGTTCAGAGATCTATAAACAGAAGGGGATATCACAGACTTAGAGTTCTTCCCTAAGGAGTGAAAGGTTTGAGCTCCATTCTGGGAACCCCAGCCTTGGGATCTGACACCATATCTGGCTTTGAAAACCAGTGGAGTTTACTTCCAGGAAAACCTAAAGGCGGTAGGAAACTGAGACTCTGTCCTTAAAGGGGTTGTGCATAAACTAACTCACTCTGAATCTCAGTGCAGAGGCAGCAGATTGAAAAGCTCTAGCTGACCTGGCAAAACTGCCCTAGCAACCCTCCTGGGCTGCACCTGGATTCAGCTCCAGTCCTCCCACAAAGGTAACCATGGGAAAATCCCTCATCTCTGCCCAGCTCAAACTGGAGTCCTCCTTTTAACCCCCAGTGTAACCCACGAAATGCCCCGCCCTTTTCAAGCTCTGGCTCCAGCTGTCCTGCTAAGGTGGCCATCCCTGGCACAACCCAGGAAAAGCCCTGGCTCACATCTGCTCCAGCCCAGCTCCAGTTCTCCTGCCAAAGCCACTAGGCACATGCAGTTTTCATAGAGATATTCTATACAAGGCCACTTTTTCAAGACTAAGACAGATAACTGCTTCACATAATTCATAGAGACAAATACAGAAAGTCAAACAAATAAAAAAAAGGTATTTGTTTCAAATTAAAGAAAATGTAACTTCCTAGAAAAATCCTTAATGAAATGGAGATGTTATTTTTATGATAAAGAGCTCAAAGCAATGGCCAAATAGATGTTATTTCTTTTTTATTTTGTTTTGTTTTGTTTTGTTTTGTTTTTTAGGGCCACACCTGAAGCATATGGAGGTTCATTGGCTAGGGATTGAATCAGAGCTGTAGCCACTGGCCTGCACCACAGCCACAGCAATGTGTGATCTGAGCTGTATTTGCAGCCTATACTACAGCTCATGGCAATGCCAGATCCTTAACCTACTGAGTGAGGCCAGGGATTGAAACTGCATCCTCATGGATACTAGTCAAATTTGTTTCCACTGAGCCATGTCAGGGACTCCCCTGGTTATATAGATTTTCATTGAATTTGGCAGTTAAATGGAGGAACACAGTGACAACTTCAACAAAGAGTTATAAAATTAAAGAAGTAACCAATCATAGATGAAGAATACAATATCTGAATTAAAAAATGCAGTATAGTTAATCAAGAGCAGCTTAGATAATACAGAAGAATGCATAAACAACTTAGAAGATAGAGTAGTGAAAATCATCTAATCAGAGAAGCAAAAAGAAATAAAAATTTAAAAAACTGAGGGCTTCAAGAAAATATGAAAAAACCTATAATGGAAAATAACCTGAAAAAGAACATATATACACATTCTGAAAAAAATATATAACTGAATCACTTTGCTGTACACTTGAAACTAACACAACATTGTAAATTAAATATGTCTCAATCTTAAAATAAAATAAAATATATAAATAATGTAAAAATGAGGATAGCTTAGGGACCTCTGGGACAGCATCAAGCAGACTAACATTCACATTATAGGGGTCTGAGAAGCAGAAGAAAGGGAGAAAAGGGAAGGATACTTATTTTGTGAAATAATGGCTGGAATCTTCCTAATCCTAAAGAAGAAAAGAGATATTAAGGTCCAGCAGGCACAGAGTGTTCCAAAAAAGATGAACCCAGAGAAATTCACACCAAGGCATATCATAATGAAAATGGCAAAATTTAAAGATAAAGGGAAAAATTTTAAGGCAACAAGGAAAAAACAATGAGCCACATATAAGGGAACCCCAGTAAGGCTATCAGATGCATTTTTAATAGAAAAATTGCAGGCCAGGAGGTATTACCACAATATATTTAAAATGCTGAAAGGAAAAAAAATGCTTTATGGTTATCATCAGAATTGAAGGAGAGATAAAGGGTTTCTCAAAAAAGTTTATTATCAGTAAATCAGCCTTATGAGAAGCACTAAAGAATCTTCTTTAAGTGAAAACAAAAGGGCCATAACTAGAAATAAAGTGTATGAAAGAAAAAAGTCACTAATATATGGTAAAGGTGGTGATTCAACCACTAAAAATGCTTTTGGGAATGTTAGAAGACAAAAGACATAAAATCATTTACAGCTACAATGAAATCTTAAAGGTACACAAATTAAAAGTTATGTAAAATATGATATCAGAATTATGAAACGAGTAAAAATGTAGAGATTTTTAGAGTATATTCAAACTTAAGTGACTATTGACTTAAAACAAGTAGCTGTAAATATAGGTTGACATATATGTACCTTATGGTAACCACAAACCAAAAGCCTATAATATATACATAAGAAGTAAAAAGAAAGTAACCCAAACATAAAACTAAGGAAAATGTCAAACCACAAAAGAAGAAACTAACAGAAGAAAGGAACAGAGAAGAACTAAAAAAAAAACTATAAGAAAACAATAAATTAAATGAAAATAAGTATATAGCAATTAATAATCACTTTAAGTGTAAATGGAATTAATGCTCCACTTAAAAGACATAAGCTGGCTGAATGGATTTAAAAAAAAGACCATCTAACTTCTGCATACGAGAGATTCACTTCAGAGCTAAAGACACACACAGACTGAAAGTGAAAGGACAGAAGGATAGTCCATGCAAATGGAAATGAAAACTGAGGTAACAATACTCGTAAAATCACAGACTTTAAAACAAAGACTATAACAACAGACAAAGAAGGACATTACCTAATGAAAATGGAGTCAATCGAATAAGAGGATATAACACTTGTAAAAATATGTGTCCCAAACAGAAGAGCATCTAAGTACATAAAGCAAATACCAACAGATATTAAATATATAAAGCAAATACTTACAGATGTAAGGGGAAAAACTGACAGTAATGCAATATTGTAGGCTACTTTAATACATCATTTACATTAATATATAGATCATCCAGACAGAAAGCCAATAAGCAAACACCAATCTTAAATGTCACATTATACCAAAATGCCCAAATAGATATCTACAAAATATTCCAGTCTAAAATAGAGAATACATGTTCCTTTCTTGTGCACTTGGAACATTCTCCAGGATAGATGACATGCTAGGACACAAAACAAGTCTCAGTTAATTAAAGAAGATTAAAATCATATCAAGCATCTGTTCTAACCACCATGGTGTGATACTATAAATTAATTACAGGAAGAAAACTGGAAAAAACATGTGGAGATTAACAAAAAAAAATGCTAGTAAAAAATGAAACAATTAAAAAATCCAAGAGGAAATTTAAATACCTTGAGACAAGGGAAAGTAGAAATACAACTTTTCAAAATCTATGGGATGCAGCAAAAGCAGTTCTAAGAGGAAAGTTCACAGAGATACATGCCTATCTCAAGAAATAAGAAAAATCTCAAATAAACAACCTAACTTTATACATGAAGGAATTATATAAAGAGGAACAAGTCCAAAGGTTAGAGGAAATAATAAAGACCTGAGTAGAAATAAATGATATAGAGATTCTAAAAATAGAGAAAATCAATGAAACTAAGAGCTTGTTCTTTGAAAAAAAGAACAAAAACAAAAAACTTAAGCCAGACTCATGAAGGAAAATAGAGAATTCAAATAAATAAAATTAGAAATGAATGAGGAAGAATTATAGTTGATAACACTGAAATACAAACAGTTGTAGGAGAATACTATGAGCAGGTGTACACCAACAAATTAGGCAATGTAGAAGCAGTTAATAAATTCTTAGAAAAATACCATCTTCTAAAGACTGAATCAGGAAGAAAAAGAAAATTTGAACAGACTGAAAGCTAGTAATGAGATGTAATCAATACCTCTCAACAAACAAAATTTCAGGGCCAGATGGCATCATGGAGGAATTAAAGATGAGTTAGTACCTATCCTTTGCAAATATTCCAAAAAATTTAAGAGGAGAGAATGCTTCCAAACTCATTCTGCAAGGCCACCCTCACATGGCCAAACCAGACAAAGATACCACAAAAAAAGAAAATCACAGGCCAATATACTTAATAAACATAGATGCAAAAATCCTCAACAAAATATTAGCAAACTAAATTAAAAATACATTAAAGGATACATTATGATGTGTGATACATTATGATGGTTCAATATCTGCAGATCAGTCAGGGTGATACACTACATCAACACAAGGAAAGACAAATTACAAGATCATCTCAAAATAGATGCAGAAAAAGCATTTGACAAAACTCAATGTCCAGTCGTGACAAAAACTCTCTAAGTTGTGTAGAGGGAACAAATATATCTCAACATAGTAAAGGCCATATAAGACAGACCCATTGCTAACATCCTTATCAATGGGGAAAAAGTGAAGGTTTTCCCTCTAAGATCAAGAACAGGACAAAAATGCCCACTCTTTCCACTGTTATTCATCATAATGTTGGAAATACTAGCCACAACAGTCAGACAAGAAAACGAGATAAAAAGCACCCCAATTGGAAAAGAAGTAAACCTGTTACTATTTACAGATGACATGATATATAAAATCCTGAAAACTCCACCAAAAAAAGCTATTAGAAGTAACAAATAAATTTAGTAAAGTTGTAGACTACAAAATAAATATACGGAAATCTGTTGCATTTCTACATATTAACAGTGAACTATCAGAAAGATAAGAAAAAAAGAATAAAATACCCAAGAATAAATTTAACCAAGCAGGTGAAAGACTTGTACTCTAAAAACGATGATGAAAGAAGTTGAAGACAAAACAAACAAGAGGAAAGATTCTCTTTGATCAGAGTCATTAATACCGTTAAAATGTCCAGGGTACCCAAAGCAATGTATAGATTTAATGCCATCTGTGTCAAAGTACCCATGCTACTTTTCACAGAATTAGAACGGATAATCCTAAAGTTTGTATGCTATTACAGAAGATCCCAGTTAGCCAAAGCAGTTCTGAGAAAGAAAAGCAAAGCTGGAGGTATAATACTCTCTTTGATTTCAAACTGTACTACAAGGCTATAGCAATCAAAACAAAATAATACTGGCACAAGAACAGACATAGATTAATGGTACAGAATACATAGCCCAGGAATAAACCTATATACAATCAGTAAGTTTATGGAGACAAGAATGTACAGTAGGGAAAAGGAAATCTCTTTAATAAATGGTGTTGAGAAAACTGGACAGCTACTTTTCAAAGAATGAAACTACCATTTTCTCCCTCCATATACAAAAATAAACTTGAAATAAATTAGAGACCCGAAAGTAAGACCTGAAACTGTAAAACTCCTGTAAGAAAACATAGGGAGTTTGCACTTTGACATCATTCTTAGAAATGTATTTTTGAATGACTTCTAAATCAAGGGCAACAAAAACAAAAATAAATAAATAAAACCACATCAAACTGAAAAACTCTTGCACAGCAAAGGAAACCATCAACAAAAACAAAAGGCAACCTACTGAATGGGGAGAAAATGTTTTCATTTGCTGTTTGATAAGGGCTTAATATCCAAAATGTATAAAGAACTTCTGGAATTCAGTATAAAAAAATCTGATTAAAAAGTGAGTAGAAGATCTAAATAGACATTTTTCCAAAGAAGACATATAGATGAACAACTAATATATGAAAAGATGTTCAGTATCATTTTCAGTAGGGTAATGCATGTGAAAACCAGTGAGTTATCACCTCATACCAATCAGAATGGCTGTTATTAAAATGACAAGAAATAAGTGTTGTTGAGGATGAGGAAGAAAGGGAACCCTTGTGTGCTATTGGAAGGAATATAAATTGATAAGCCACTATGGGAAACAAATGAAGCTTCCTAAAAAAAAATAAAAAATAGAACAATACAATCCAGCAGATCCACTTTTGGGTGTGGAAGATGAGCACTGATTTGAGAAGATATATGCACTACTATGTTCACAGCAGCCTTATTTACAATAGCCAAGGTCTGAAGCACCTAAGTGTTCATAACAGATAAGTGGATAAACATGTGCGGTATATATCCTCTTGCAATGGAATGGAATGGAATATTACTGAGCCATAAAAAAGTGTGAAATCTTGCCTTTTGTGACAACATGTGTGGACCTGAAGGTTATTATGCTTATTGAAATAGTTCAAAGACAAATAGTGTATTTTTACTTACATGTGAAATCCAAAATAAGTGAGCAAATATAACAAAATAGAAATAGTCTCATAAGTACAGAGAAAAAACTAGTGATTGCTAGAGCAGAGAGGATTGAGGGTAATGGATGAAACAGATGAAGGGGATTAAGAGGTACTTCTCCTCCCACACAGTTTCTTCCATTATTAATATGTTGCTTTAGTGTGGTGCTTTATTACAATTGATGAACCAATACTGATACAATTTTATTAAGGGAAACCCTTAACTTAACCTTCATTCTTGGAGTTGTACACTCTATAGGTTTTGACAAATTTGTAATGTCATATATCCACCATTATATTATCATACTGATTAGTTTCCCTGTCCTAAAAATGCCCTATACTCCCTCTATCCATTCCTCTCTCTTCCCACTGAACGCCTGGTAATCATTGATCTTTCTACTGCACAGTTTTGCCTTTTCCAGAATGTCATGTAGTTGGAATCCTACAACATGTATACTTTTTCAGGCAAGCCTCCTTTAGTTAGCAATATACATTTAAATTTCCTCCATTTTTTATGGCTTGATAGCTTGTTTCATTTTTGCACCGTATAGTGTGCCATTGTATGGAAGTTCCACAGTTTATCGATTCATTTCATGAGGGATATGTGGATATTTCAAAGTTTTGGCAATTATGACCATTGCTGCTGTAAACATTTATGTATGGTTTTTGAATGGACACAAGTTTTCAATTAAGTTCACACCTAGGAGTGTGACTTCTGGGCCTTATGACAGACCTATGTTTAGGAAATTGTCTTCCAAAGTTGCTGTGTCACTTTGCTTTTCCAAACTGTCTTCCAAAGTGCTATACCATCTTGCCTTTGCACCAACAGTGAATGAGAGTTCCTATTTTTTGATACCTTCACCAGCATTTGGTGTTGTCAATGTTTTGCATTTTAGCTATTCTAATAGTTTTAACTTGAAATTCCCAAATGAATATGGTGTTGAGCATCTTTCCATGTGCATATTTGCCATTTGTACATCTTCTTTGTACATATCTTTTGCTGATTTTTTATTTAGGTTTTTTTCTTACTCTTGAGTTTTAAGTATTGTTTGTGTGTTTTGAATACAAGTCCTTTGCCAGATATGTGTTTTGCAGATATTTTCTCTTAGTCTGTGACATGTCTTTTCATTCTGTTAACAGTGTCTTGCACAGAGCAGAAGTTTTTAATTTTAAGAAGTGTAGTTTGTTAATTTTTCCTTTTATGGATCATGCTTTTGATGTTGTATCATAAAAGCCATACCAAACTGGTCACCTAGATTTAATTATACGTTATCTCCTGAAGGTATCCTAATAGTTTTTTAGGGACATTATCCTTGCAGAGCAAAATCTTTGTCTTCCTTAATGCTTTCCTCTCATCACAAAATGCCTTTTAGCCATTTCTATTCACTTATCTAGAGGAATCTTAACCATTCCTCGAAGAGTTGGTTCAAGGATCGTACCCTTCAAAACTTGCCCTGAATACATCAAATCACTTTGATCTCATTCTTCTTTGAACTCCTAAAGCTATGGTACTCTACATTGTTTGGTACTGTATTATACTCTGTTTAGTGCGATTTGAGAAATCATTTCCATGTGTTAATCATTTTATAGGCAAGAGAAGTTAGAAATTATGCATCCTTTATAACTACCGGCATGCTTAGTGTGAACTGGACACAGAGCAGATTCTCAAAAAAAAAAAAAAAATCCTGGAATTGGCAAGCTGCAAAGTGAAATTGTTAAGAATCTCACTTTTGAAGTCACATTGAGGAGGTTTTATTTCACCTGTGCAACTGAACCTCCCTGACTTGAGTATATTTATCTGTAAAGAGAAGGATAAGGTAATACTTACTTAATGGATTTTTTTTTTTTTTTGGTGTTTTAGGGCCGCACCCATGGCACATGGAGGTTCCCAGGCTAGGGGTTGAATTGGAGCTGTAGCTGCCTAAACCACAGCCACAGCAACGCCATATCTGAGCCGCGTCTGTGACCTATACCACAGTTCACGGCAACACTTAACCCACTGAGTGAAGCCAGGGATTGAACCTTCATTCTCATAAATACTAGTCAGATTCATTTCCTCTGGACCACGACAGGAGCTCCACTTAATATGTTCGATGTAGGTATCAACAGGAGTTAAATGCATGTAAGGATCTTAGCAGGCATCCTAATGCATGGCATATGCTTCATATTGCCGTTATTATGTTATCCTTTTTATAAATGAAGTAGACTAGAGTTTGAATGAACTAGATTATTTATGGTGAGGACCCAAATATGAACATACTTTGTGACCTCTATGTCTCGTTATTATTTTTAATATTATCATGCTTAAAGGCCCATATTTTATAGAAGAATATTCAACTGAATTAAGAATCCTGCAAAACCCATTTCATATCCTGATTTTTGCCTTTGTTCTTCCAAATTGGATCCAGTTTTCATAACTCCTACTGAGTATTCCATTTAGTGATCATATTTACCAGCTCTAAAATCCTGGAAATCTGTGTTCCTCCTTCCATTCCCCTCACTACAGCTGTTTCCTCCTATTAAAGTCCTACAAAAACTCTGTCTTGAAATTGTTTTAAGAGTTAAAAGATTATTATGTGAAAGTAGCAGTGTCTCACATTTTGTGACCGTTCAATAAATATTACATTTTGATTTCCTCACAGCGAGTGTCCTTTAAAAAATCCTAAAACTCTCCCTTATACTCTGTCTTTCACACAGCTGTCAGAATGGGCTACCTGAAGTACCAAACAGGCCAAGCTTCATCTAGTTCAATGTCTTCTTGCCATTGGCTCCATCACAATAGCATGAGACTGGAGACTTCAGCTCCTCTCTTCCAGTATGGTCCCGATTTCTGCTTCTCTGTCTCATTTTAATAGTGTGAAGTTCCAGTAATTTCTACTTTCTATGTTCCATTCTTCCTTCTTTTATATATGGCTAATATTTTGAGACTCAATTTAGTAATCTCATCCAGGAAGATCCTAGGCACATTCCTTCTTGCCTCTGGGCTGGTATAAAACTTCTGACTATGGTGCCCTTCATTACTTGTAGGTCTTCTTTCCAGGATAGTTATCTCCTTGAAGGTCATGATGATGTCCTTAGTATATAGTACATAGTAGGTGCTTATTAGTGAAGAATAAATGGTTCTTTATTGAATTCTATTGAGTACGGGTCCTAATACAGAATCATGTATATTGCAGTGACCTTATAAATTTGGTGAATGAACAAATGAGTGTGTGTGTGTGTACATATGTGTGTACACACACACACACACACACACACACACACACACTTATTTATTTATTTATTTATTGATTTATTTATGTAACTGAGTAAATATCCAAGCAAAAATGAAGGTGAAGTTTTATCTGAGGACAGACTTGAGATGACCTCTCAAGATTTTCACAATTCTTTTTATATAAAAGATCCACATACTATCAATATGGTAGCAGCTTTAACATAAAACATAATAAGCATATGCAATAATTATATGGCTATAGAAATTTGGGGCCATAATTCTATCTTCAATAAAATCTCTGGAATTAATAACTCCTTAGGGTTAGATAACATGTTTTATGTAAATAAAATTATCATTTTATATGTCTTCTCAATGGGAAGAACTCTTAAGTACTTCATAAACATTTATGTCACCTACTATGAGCTGTTAGTTGATTACTCCCTTCCTCTTCCACATAACTTGAAACTGTTAAAGTATCCACTCCCTGGTTTCATGTCATTCAGGGGTCACCAAGTTATCTTCACTTCCAAGGCAGGTTTGTATAAGTTTAAACCGTCATTATATTCTCAACCTCTTTTGCCATGATTGGTCCTAGAGATGGATTATAAGCCATTCAGTATAAGATCTCCCCCTGGGGACTGTTAGTGATGGGCACATGACCCCAGTGAGCTAAGTTGGCCTGAGGCTGCCTCTTTTTCTTCTTGGTTAAGGAGAGCTTTTCTCTCTTGCTACTGAACAGAAATGAGAAAGAACAAAGCATCATTTGATCATAGAACCTCTAGGGGAACTAATATCATGCATTGTAGAACAAAGAGATAAAAAGACTCCCCATAATTGACATTACTGAGTCTCTGCATTGGTAAGGTCATTTTATTTATTATTTAAAATCGGTTTGAGACAGATTGCCTATTACTTGCAACCAAAAGCATCCTAACTAGTACCTACTTATAATTTGCTATGCTTTATACAAACTAAGATATAAAAATAGTCTCTTTAGGAGTTCCCTTGTGTTAAAGATCCTGCGTTTTCACTGCTATGACTCAGATTACAGCCGTGGTGCAGGTCGAATACCTGGCCCAGGGACTTCTGCATGCCTTTGGGTATGGCCAAAATTTTTTCAAGATGTCTTTTTCTGACTCAGTAGTGAAATGAGTATAAAAAGCTATAATTCACTGTCTATGAAACAAGGGCCTAACTTACAGGTATATGCATAAGATTTAATCATAGAACATCACTTACCACCTCAAATGGGAGCTTTTGTTAAATCAGCAGTTCACTGAGCTTGAGGTAAGGAATGTAAAGAGGAAGGTTTACACATGAAGGTGAAAAGAGAAATCACCAGTGGAGAGAGGAGAGTGATGCATCTTTTCTAGTAGCCAGGAAAGCTGAATGTAGTCTGTCTTGAGGTCATTTCACTTTTTTCTCTGGATTGCCTAATAGTTGCTGAGAACAAAATGTTCCCCTTAGGATATAACCTCCCTTAAGCTGAGGAGCCAAGCATTAATATTAGGGAGAGAGAGAGAGCAGGAAAGAGAGACTGTGTGCTTTCCTGGAGCTGTTAATAATATACTGGACAAGGGCAATAAATAATTGATAGTTGTCACCTTGCTGCTTCTTTGTTATTCATAGGCTTCAAGATGATGCTTTATCTTAGCACCATCTAATCGTGTTACATCACATGCACTCCTCATCACCAACATTAATATGTCTGCCAGTGACATATGCTGCACACTGGCTTTTCAGAGCTATCACAGACTGCTGATCTGCGCCAGTCAAGAGCAATGTAATTGTCACCAGTAGACAGAAATATTACTGCCAGACAGAATAGTGTAAATAATACAAAAAATAACCTCCAACATCAACAACAAATCTCCATAATTAAGGAGCAATCTCTTCCATCACATCCGCTGTACGACTCCCTTGAATGAGAATTGCCATAGTCTAGAGGGAAGCAGACTCAATTCAGTCAGGCTGAGCACCTGCACTCTTTTGATTACGTACATTGTAGAGACAGAGTAGGTGTGGTTTCTGGAGCAAAGCAGTGGGGGACCACAAGTGAGTATTTTATATTTTTGTTCCTCTTACCTTTACATACACCTGCAGAGGTACCACAGCAACCTAGCAGTGATTGCCTTCCATGGCATTGTGGCCACATTAACCCACATATGGCATTTCCTAAATTTTGATTATAGGCAGAATGAGAGTACTAAGTACAGAGAGAATAAACTCAGAAAGAGAGAGAAGGCAAAATATGTGCTTTAACTGGCAACTAAAACTATCTAGATATTACACAGCTCATTTTATTCTCAAAGTATTCAAGGGAGCATTACCTAATGAATTCTTTTTTATCAGGTGCTGCAAGATCCTCCATACACCTGTGGCAAACACTATCCATTCCTCCTCTTCCTGCCAACAGAATTCCAGTTTTGAATAGGATGGCAGCATGCCCAGCTAAAAATCAACTTCCTCAGCCTTCCTTGTAGTCAGGAGAGGAGGTGGCAGAGTTCTGGCCAATGAGACATCAGTGCAAGACTATTGGAGATTTCTGGGATTTTTTGTTTTCCTAATTAAAGGAGCAGATGTTGCTGGAGCCACCCTCTCCTTTTCACCCTTTTCCTGCTTTGAATATTGGGAGCTAAAGCAGCTCCAAGTACAAATCAAGAGATTAACAGATGCAGACCCTGACCACAGTGGGCCATGGATTAATGCCACTGTAACTCTGGGCTTCTTATTTGAGAACAGCAACCCTTTCTCTCCCTCTCTCTCTCTCTCTCTCAAGATTCCACAGGTGATGTTTTGTACTTTTTTTGCTGATGAGGACATTTCTAACTACAGCATCCAATCTAAAAATCCCTTTCAACATTCCCAAAAGTTTAAAAAAATTCTTTTGAAAGTCATGGAGAAATGAAAAGAGGCAGTAAAGATATAATAATAAAACTAGCATCTATTGAGGCTATACTCTGAGCTAAGCACTTTTGTAGAAACTTTACATGCACCAACTCATTCAATTCTCACAGCAACCTTATAAAGTAGGTCCTGTTATATACCCATTTAATAAATGGAACAAAGGCATATCAAGGCCAAGCAGCTTGCCTGAGGACCCCCACCTGGGAGCAAATGGAGCCAGCATTCCAGGTCCAAGAGGCTGAGCTTTTAACTACTATCTCTTCTGATTTACATTTTCTATTTCATAAAAGGAGAAAACCAAGTCAGAGTTTTAAATGGTGAATCCACAGTTATATAAGGCTCCATTTTGAGATATATTTTTGATGTCTTGAGTATTACTAGGAAAAGATTCTTTTGTGAGATATGATTTCAATCAATTTTTGCTTTATGTAGTATTTTTGTTTTCAGAAACTCAAAACAAAAATTTAATCTATCCATCTATCCATCATATGGAGATTACCATGGCAACTGTTTGCACTGCATCTAACATATTTGCATCGATATGTATTGAACTTGCCCAGTTCTTGAACTGTGGCATTTAAAACAACACATTCTTTAAATTTGGATCACCCTAAAGTAGATTTGAAATCCAGTTATATTGCTGTTTTTTTTTTCGCTGAAGGCTAGTGCATCTGTTTGTTTATTCATTGATTACTACTGAAAATGAGATAATGCATGTCAAAATATTTTGGAAACTGTCAAAAAATCCTTATAAGTGTAAGTAAATTTTCTGTTATAGAGGTATTTTGATGTGATAGAACGATAATTGGGAAACCTGTATTCTTCATCTGACTTTGTCTCTTAATTACTGCGTGACATGGGGCAAGTTCACTTATCCTCTCTGGGCATTGATGACCTAACTTTTGTTCTCTGGACCAATATAACTCCCTTATTCCACATACCTACCAGTAATCAAAGTAAGCTGAGAATATTAGTCATGTGTTTGGAGATATTCATACAGGACCTCATCCTTCCCTGTTTATTTCCATCTTGCTTTTATTTGATCTCAACTAATTCCAGGTCCAAATGTGATTCCAAATTTAAATTCTGTTTTCAAAATGAACTAATGATAATAGTTAATATTTGTTGAGTGCGTGATCTGTGTCAGACACAATTGGCAATACTTTGCTTGTACTATCGCATTTAATACACCTACTTATAGGGAATGGTATGGCTAGACTGATTTTTTTTTTTTTTTTGTCTTTTTAGGGCTGCACCCGTGGCTTATGGAGGTTCCCAGGCTAGGGGTATAATTGGAGCTGTAGCCACTGGCCTACGCCACAGCCACAGCAATGTCAGATCTGAGCTGTCTCTGCGACCGACACCATAGCTCACGGTAACACTGGGTCCTCAACCCAGTGAGTAAGGCCAGGGATCCTAGTAGGATTCACTTCCACTGCGCCACGTCGAGAAGTCCTGATTTTTTTCTTTTACCTCTAGTTCTGATTGACTGGTGCCTGTGTTCTCCTGATTACTAATATTTTTCATATCACCGCTCACCACAGCTTTAGGAAGGCAGATGTGACTATTATTCCATTTTAGAGATAATAGAAACATTACTATTTGGGATTTTTGGTATTTAGGGCCTTTTTTTCACCTAACGGATTCTGGCTTTTTTCATTCCTTTCACCACTGACAGCTATTTTTCGTTTTATAATAACTGCCTATCTATGCCTGTCCATCCCTCTGTGCCAACTTCCAGTCCAAGGAGCCCATTCCTGCTTTAGGCATTTTGTCTGGTTCCTGACCCCTTGGTCCATCTACCCACTTGCTTGGGTTTACATAAGTGACTGAGCGAGTGTGATTTCAATCCTTATTCTTGGATCTTAGGATAGAATAAAACATTTCCCCTTTTAACTTGAAGTTCTGACTCATCCTGCTCTGTCCTTACTGCCATCCTCAATCCAGATACATCCTCTCAGGGACAGGAAGTGGGGAGAATTATGCTTCCTGTGCTTGTACCCGTATCATCTAAAGAGACAGAAATTCACAGCCTTAAATTTATCTAAGGATACTCTCTATATTTTCCAAAGTTTATTTTCTTTGCTTGCAGTAGAAAGTTGAAGTTCATTTTGAAATTTGAATTAAAAAGTACTTTAGCACTTTAGTTTTAGAAAGATGTGATCTAAGCCATATAATAACACTCACTGCAAAGTCTTAGACACAATAAGAAAAATGTAACAATTTCTTTAAATATTCATTATGTAACTAGTAGGCAAGACAGGAAAATCAGCAGGTGTGAGGGAAAAAAAGGAGTGAAGTCTATGAACTAATGCCACAACAGTCCAGGACTAGAGGAAGATGAAAGATAATATTGTACTTGGTAATGGCTAACCACTGAGGTTTTAAAATTCAGCTCACTGACACAGAGAAACAATGAAGAAACTTGGCTTCATTTAGGATTTCCTTTTTTAAAATTAAGTTTTTTTTTTGTCTTTTGTCTTTTTAGGGCCACACCTGCAGCATATGGAGGTTCCCAGGCTAGGGGTTAAATCGGAGCTGTAGTCGCTGGCCTACACCATAGCCACAGCAATGCCAGATCCAATCTGGTCTGTAACCTACACCACAGCCCACAGCAATGCTGGATCCTTAACCCACTGAGCAAGGCCAGGAATCGAAACTGTGTCCTCATAGATCCTAGTCAGATTTGTTTCCACTGAGTGAGTACAGGAACTCTAGGATTTCTATTTTTAAAAAGTTTCATTTAGAGTATGATTTTATGCTGTCAGTGTATTAAGGAAATCCCAGTTGAAAAGTGAACATAAAAATTGGTCCTAGGAGTTCCTCTTGTGGCTCAGTGGAAACGAAATCTGACTAGCATCCATGAGGACTTGGTTGATCCCTGGCCTTGCTTAGTGGGTTAAGGATCCAGCATTTCTCACGAGTTCTGGTGTAGGTTGCAGATGCAGCTCGGATCCTGTGTTGCTTGTGACTGTGGCATTGACTGGCAGCTGCAGCTCTGATTCACCCCCTAGCCTGGGAACTTCCATATGCTATGGTGTGGCCCTAAAAAGCCAAAAAAAAAAAATTCGTCCTAGGCTAGTATTAGCTCTAGAGCACCTGGCCTAGCCAAACAAAGGGTCACCTTGCAGAGACCTTTTCCTAACCAGCTTTGTAAAGTTCACACAGAGAAACTCAGTCTAAAGATGGACTCAAAAAAATTAGGAAACCGGAGTTCCCGTCGTGGCGCAGCGGTTAATGAATCCGACTAGGAATCATGAGGTTGCGGGTTCGATCCCTGGCCTTGCTCAGTGGGTTAAGGATCTGGCGTTGCCGTGAGCTGTGGTGTAGGTCGCAGACGCAGCTCGGATCCTGCGTTGCTGTGGCTGTGGCGTAGGCCAGTGGCTACAGCTCCTATTAGACCCCTAGCATGGGAACCTCCACATGTCACGGGTGTGGCCCTAAAATGACAAAAGGCAAAAAAAAAAAAAAAGGGAACCCATGAGGTTACAACTATGATCAAGAATCAGCAGATATAACATGTCAGGTTTCATATTCCAGAGTGTTAAAGATGAACACTCTTAATTAGAAACTACAAAAGTCAAAGTATTTTATATTACCGATAACTCAAATGTAAGAGCAGTACTATATGAAAGTAGTATATTTGCAAAAGATGAAAAATATGACTTTTTTAAGAATATGAAATATAATCATTGAAAACTGGATAGACATATTAAATAGCATATTGCACATAACTAAGAGAAAATGGACTGGAAAACCAATTTGATGAAATTAAGCAGATTACATTTCATTTGAAAGATATGGAAAATATGAAAGAGCTTTACAAGTATTTAGGGTCAGATAAAAAGTTCTAACATGTCTAAAATGAGTTTCAGAAGAGGAGAATCTAATAGTCAAAGAGTTTAAGTTATAATTTTCCAGAACTGAGGAAAGATATTAACATTATTTTAAGAAACGTAAGTTTTAGCAATGTAAAAAATTCATACCTGGAAATATCAAAGAAAAACTATAGCACACCAAAAACAAAAGAATCTTAGCTGCTATAGAGAAAAAAGCAGATTAGCTACAGAAGAAACAATAGAGTGAAATATATATTTATAGTATCTATAACAAAGGCAGAAAAATATGGAATAGTATATTCAAATGTCAGTTTAAAATAGTTATTTTAAAGTCCTGTTCTGATAATTCTAACATCTCTGAGTACAGTTCTGATATCTCATCAAATTGTGTTATCTTTTAGTATGCCTTATTTATATATATATAAAGCAAGGCCATATATATATGTATTTGTTCAAAACAGAACACGAGGTAGTGGTCACTGAGGTAAATAAGCCTTTTTGAGGTTTTATATTTTTCTGGCTAGGGATTAGGCTATGTTTACTGTTTACTCTAGCTGTAGGTGTCAGAGGCTACAGTGTCCTCTGATGTCCTCGTTTTTGTCTCCCCTGTCTCTTCTTTGGATTTCTCTAGAGACCTTAAAAATTGTCTAGTATGCATGTTTCTTTCACTTGGTATACACGAGCCCAAATTGACATGGATAAGATAAATAGGATGGGGAAGCATTCTATAGTCCTATGATAGGTTTCAATCCTTTAGTGAGTCTGTGCCCAGAGCTTCACAAGCGCTTCTCAGTTTTGTTTTATTTTTTTGTCCTCAGGTGGGTCAGGAAGTTTAGGGGAACTGGAGTTGGATATTTCCCTTCCCTTAGGTTGGTTTGGATAAATTCCCTTTCGATTAGGTTCTAGTTAGATGGTTTTCTTGAGGGCAGGCCTGGTTGAAAAGAAGAGAATGCTCTGGGCATATTTCTAAATAACAGTTTTTCCCCTCTTCCTACTGGAGGCAAGAGGATTTTTCTCCATTCTTCACTGTGAGAGGAACCTGGCAGTGCTTATGGAGATACACTCATGAAAGTGTGGAGCCCTCCTCCACCTATTAAGACTGGACCTCTCTGAGTTTTAAACTCTCAGACTTGTCTCCCTTGAAGCTCTAGCAATGCATGAGTTACTATTTAAGTTTTTCAACTCTGACACTTGTTCTTGCAGAGTTTTCTAATTTGGTAAATCATGAATTTTCGGTATCTGTTTGTTTGTTTCTTCAATTATATGAGCAGTGGTTTACCCTGGGACCTCAGTTCTTTTATGAATCTAAGAAGAGTTGTTGATTTTTAGTTTTTTAGCTTTTCCTTGTTAAGTGATTGTGAGTGACAAATTCCAACACCTTATATCCTGAGCAGACTGGAAACTAGAATTTTCCACAGTTTAGATTATAGTTGACAAATTGCCACTCAAGAATAAGATAATATAAACATGTTTTTATATTGGCCTACCAGAAAAAAAACATAGATACAAAAATACCAAGATACAAAAATCCCAACACTAAGAACAGCAAATAAGAAAAGTCCAAAGCTTACAGACCCCAAAAAGTATGTTAATATTATTTACTCACAGATTTTTAATGAAAGAACTAGAGAGTATATTTTAATATGAAGGAAGGAATAGAATATGCAAAACAATGAAAATAAACCTTTAAGCTCATTTTGATCATTGGTGATTTAAATATGACAGGTTTTCCTAACTTTTGGAATAAAAGAAACTTTTTAATAATACAACTTCATTATATTTATTATTATTTTTATATCTATTCTCATTAATAATAAAACTTTTGAATTGGTCCTGTTCTACCTATTAAAATGTATTTCCATGATTCTTTAATATAAACTTTCCTTTCTCATTACTCAGAACTATGCTCCATCTTTTCCTTATCCCCATTTGCCATGCCCATTCTCACCAGCTCATGCTGGTCCCTTACCTAGGATAACTTGTTTTGCCTCCTTTGTTTGATGCTGAATCATTTCCAAATGATTCACCATAGGTTGTCTTCATCCCTACAGATGGAGTGGGAGCTCTTAGAGTTCAGGAGCCACAATTTATTTATCTTAAGACCTGTCTACTTATATCATAAAATGGGAGTGGTTGTCTCATTTTCCTTCCATGACTAAAATCAGACATAGAGACTTCAACCAAATGAGTCATATACTTGCCTGCCTCAACATTTGGTCGGTTTGACTTTAAGCTAATTGCAATTTAAAGCACTGTAGTGATTTTAAAAATACAGTGTCAGATAATGTATGGCTTCTCAAACACACCCTTGTGGCTACAAGCATTTTCATTAATATTTATGATTGTACATTCACTTGCTTTCCTTTGAATCGGCAATTGGCAAGGGATTAAAAACTTCCAGAGAATGACTCAGTTCTTCTTTATGTCAGTTAAAGGAACTGTTAAAATTAAAAGAATACCTACCTGTGACCTCACAATAAGAGGACAGATATTGAAGTACACATATACAGAGTATGTTTTAAGCTTGATATGTTAATCCATACACAAACATGCACACACACAGTTAAATGCTTGTTCAAATTTGGAATTTATATCATCTACATATTTAGATGACTGTCTTTTTTTTTAATTGAGATGCAGGATGAAAATCAGCTATATAAGTAAACACTGAACAATCTTTTTTATCCTTACTTCTGAAAAGTAGATAATACCCCAGGCTGTCTCTCTCTGGCTTTTCATGATTATAGTGAGTAATAGGCAACTGTAGGATGGAACATAGCGGGTTGGTAGGATGCCAGTGTGATTACTGATTCTAATGTTGAAGTTATTTACTGGCGTGATGTCACTGCACAGGTACTGACCTTACCACCCTGGCATCTACATAGTTCCTCTTTATTGACTTCTACTGCAATTGTGCATATTTACCTTGATGTTAATGGAGTTTTGATTGAGCAGTTTTAGAATCATGGACCATTCACACATTGGTTTCTAGAGTCTTTATTCGGGATTTCCTTCCTTTTTCTTGAAAGACTTCATTTTCCCCAAAACATCTCCATTACCAGCCTCCTTTCCCCTGTATGGCTGTAGGATTCTTATCAAGAAAAGAAGTGTCTGCTTATTCCCTGCTTTGCCCAACTAACAATGTTGGTATTATTTTTAAAGGATGCTTGATTTACAAAGAAGGTTTACTACTGCACTTCCAGGTTTAAGGTTTATTGGCTACTTGATCAATCACTTAGAAAAGAGATAAAGCACTTTTGAAGGTTAGGTCAATAGGAAGACAAACAAATGAAAGTGATGTCAGTTAATATGTGGTTTCACAAATATATCAAATCAGCATATAACTCTTTCAGGAGAACATCTATTAAAACAAATCAAGGCAAACCTCTGTTCAGAGTAATATCCGTCCATAGCTTTAGTTTAGCAAGAAGATGACTTTGTATCATAACATTTTCTAATTCGGTCTGAGAATATGTAAATCTGTGTTCTCTCTTTTTCTGTCTTTGTCTCTGTCTCTGTCTCTGATTCATTCTTCCTTCCTCTCCCTCATTTTCCATATCAGCCTCTAATTATGCACATGAAAATTTATTTCACTAAATAAAGATTTAAAAAGCCCTTGAGAATAAAATGTCAGGGAGATCTCAGAAAGTTAAAATTCTGCCTAAGATAGTTCGGGTCAAGTCTATTGGAAGTAATTACACAGGCACAAGTTTAAGTGATTTTTTATCTGACAGTGATTGTTTAGAAGCTTTGGAAATACTTTTCTTTACCCTGATTAAGTAAGAGTTAACCTCAATAATTCTTAATGATCCAATATATGGAACAACTCTGTGGTTAAGTCCAGGATAGCATAATGTCTATGAAGGTAGCCTATGAAGCTAGATTTCTTGAGTTCAAATCTTGACATTACTCCTTATAAACTGTGTAAGTTGGGCAAGTTACTTAACTTTTTTGTGTCTTAGCTTTTTTTTTTTTTTAACTTGTCAAATAGAGTAGATGACAACATATTTACCCCAAATGGCTGTTCTGAGGAGTCATGGATTAGCAACCATAAATTATTTAGAGCAGTGCTGGGAACATGGAAACACTCAATAAATATTACCTTGAAAATCCCCAAATCATAGATCTATATGCTTTTGAAGACTTTTTTGTTCTTTCTTCATTGCAGTTAGTAACTGCAAATCTTTAAAATATATTTGGACTTTGCTAGCTGACAATTTCTATGACAATACATCATATCATTATAAATTGTGATCCTATGCTATGAAATATAGAAGGCACATAAAAGCTTAAAATTTATAGGGCTATCTCAGGTACCTATCAGTAATGATATAGACAGCATAGTACATTAAAGTGACAGCAAGCTTCACTATCTCTATCGTAACCATGGAAGTCAAAGTTATCTAAAAAAATTTTTTTTATGGCTGCACCCACGGGTATATGGAAGTTCCGGGGCCAGGTGACTGAATCCTAGCCATAGCTGTGAACTGCAGCATAGCTGCAACAATGCCAGATCCTTTAACCCACTGTGCCAGGCTGGGGATCAAACCTGCACCTCTGCAGTGACCCAAGCCACGGCAGTGGGATTCTTTTTTTTTTTTTTTGTCTTTTTTTGTCCTTTTTTTTATGGCCGCACCCACGGCATATGGAGCTTCCCAGGCTAGGCGTCGAATTGGAGCTGTAGCCACCGGCTCATGCCAGAGCCACAGCAACACCAGATCCGAGCCGCATCTGCAACCAACACCACAGCTCACGACAATGCTGGATGGTTAACCCACTGACCAAGGCCAGGGATCGAACCAGCAACCTCATTCCTAGTCGGATTCGTTAACCCATGAGCCACAACGGGAACTCCCGGCAGTGGGATTCTTAATGCACTGTGCCACAGTGTGAACTCCTAAAGTTTTCTTTAATCTACTCATTTCATAGAACTGTGTTTGTGGAATGGTGATGGGTCATTTAAATAGAACAAAGGTCTTTATAAACACATACATGGATAAAAAGACAAAAACTACTTTAGATACTAAACTTTTATGTATTAGTTGAAAATTATTTTCTGAAGAAGCAGCTTGACGTATTTTGGATCAGAAGATCAGAAGCTTGAGTTTGCTTTCTCGGACTACCCATATCTAAAAAGCTATCTAGAGTTCAGTTTTTCTTATCTGTACAATGGAGATAATAAAACCTGTTTTTTTTTTTTTTTTTTTTTTGTCTTTTTGCCTTTATCTAGAGCCGCACTCGCGGCATATGGAGGTTCCGAGGCTAGGGGTCTAACAGGAGCTGTAGCTGCCGGCCTTCGCCACAGCCACAGCCACGCGGGATCCGAGCCACGTCTGCAACCTTCACCACAGCTCACGGCAATGCCGGATCATTAACCCACTGAGCAAGGCCAGGGATCGAACCCGCAAACTCATGGTTCTTAGTCGGATTCGTTAACCACTGAGCCACGAAGGGAACTCCAAAACCTGGTTTTTGAGCCTAACAATAGATAACATGTGGAAGTTTGGTTTATATTATAGTATTTATTAGAATACTGTATAATTTTAGTGTTTCCAGAACAATTAAGCTTTAATGTTAATTATTTTGTGCTCCTTAAAAGAGGAATTCTATTATCACACTAGTTTGACAAACACTGTACTTGTAGCAGCTACTCTTAGAGCTCTGCATGTATTCCCAGGCCTTCCTGCTTCCATGCTGGAGTTGACTTCCCACTGCCTGTGTTGGAAGTGCCCAGAATTCACACTTTCTGGTGCCAACCTCTTCTAGTGACTGATGCAGTTGGTACATAAATACAGAGATTTCCTGCCCCACACATGTAATATATCTATGGCATAGGTTCTACTTGTGTCCAGAGGCTTCCTGTAAAATTATGTTCTGGTTGCCCTCAGTGCAGCTGTCTTAATAATACCCTCTTAACTGGCTACCTCCTCTTGCTTTCCCACTTTCCTGTTCCTTACCTGTGATTTCTGTGTCTCTCCAAAATGCCACTAGTATGTGAATTTTCTTCTTGGGGTCTGCTATGGAGGCAAACCATGACAACAGAATAGTTTCACTTGTGGAAATTCACATTACTTTTTGCTTATTGAATACTTTGAGATGCCAAGGAAGACTGACTGATCTTTCACAGCGTTTTAGTCTTTCCAACCTTCTTAAATCATTTGTCAGGGGAAGAGTCTGGATCAGGTCAGTGGTCAATTTTAGCAGTATTATCCCTTTAATGACTGAAACCTTATGTGGAGTTGCAAATTAGAAAAATTATCGTCCTTATATGTATAATGTTACTTTATGCATATCATTTATAACATAACTTGTTATAGAGGAATCAGTGAGAACATCTCGGTTATTTGGATTGACATTTAAATTTGAAAATTGAGGATTTGAATGACAATCAAAGTCTTTTATCAATATCATCAACCAATTTATTTCTGTATTTTGTTTGGTTCCACAGTATTGGAGTCATAAAATTAAGTACTTAAACAAGTTGTAAATGTTTAAACAGTTTGCTTTGCAATTTCAGAAGTATTTTCAATTGAATTGAACTGGAACCTTAAAAGAGGTGTAGTAGAAGCTGTTAGCACCAAAGTTAAATCAGTGACAGTGTATAAAAACTACTTATACACTGTTATTGCTAAAGGTCCAATTAAGAGGAAATTCATGCTCACACACCTAAATATTAACTATGTAGGGAAATATTTTTCCAATATTCTTTATATCATTAAAAGATGTTTAAAATTATAATTTATTACATTTTAGATACTGCAGTGCCTGTCTTTGTCAGAAATTCACACATTTTCGACTAGTAAAGTTTGCAAGTTATTTTGATTATTTAGCATATGAATTTCAAAGGTTTAGTTTATTTCATTACTGACATTATATCTGTAGTTCTGAGCACTGTGACACTGTAACACTAACAAGCCAAACTGAACTTGTTCCCTTTATTAGAACTATCAGGTGGTGGAATCATATAATGTTTGAAATATATTTAGTTAATGAAGCTTATTTTATAAACAAAGAAACAAACAAATGTATTCTCATTTGAAATATTCATATTGTAAATATTTCTGGTTTTGGTCCAGAACAGCAGTAAAATTAGCATAAAAGGCAAACTATGCTACTTTCTGCCACTATAATTACAAACAGTTTCCAAAGTAGAAAATATAAAGAGCACATCCTAATTCGAGTGGCTTGTACAACTCTGTTTTGGAATACCTCAGCATCCTTTTAGCGTTAGCTCATCTACACAACACATATTTGAATGTATTTTAGAAACCTTTAAAATAGGATCCTTAACTTTTGTTTGTTTTGTTTGTGTCATTCTTTCTGACTCTAACTACAGATGTCACATCATTGTTCAGTTTGATGCTAGGGCAAAAATGGGTTAAATACTTAAGTTTTTCTTTTCCTAGTATTTCTATCTACTTACATATCTGTCTTTTGTTTTCCTCCACCAACTTATTAAAAAATGAGCAAGAAGAGCTCCGTAATATCTTTATCCTTGGCCAGTGATTTAGAAAGAAATACATCAATGTGGACTTTAAATGAATCCTTTATGTTCATTTAAAATCTTTGATCTAGACTATATTTTTCATAGAGGGATACTAATTTTATTATCAGCCCTGTATCCTCAAAATAACATGCATTGTAACGCCAACACCACAAACTTGAATAAACTCCATCTGATCACCTCAGTGCAGTGTGTTCCTTCATGTACAATGGGGTTTCTTACTTTGAATGATTCTTTAAGTGCATTTTCATTGTCAGATTTTAGGTTTGCTTGTGTACCTACAAAGACATATCTGCCAAACACAACCACAGAGTCCTTGGCTTCCACAGGAAAAGTTTAGGATCTCTTTGTTGTGAGGAATTATAAGTGGAATTGAAAGTCAGGATTTTCTGGGTGATCACTTTCAACTTGTTCAGGAACTACATTTTTTTGGGGGGTGCTAGATATAGAAGGTTTTGCCACAGGCTTGTCATCTATGTATTAGAATTACTGCAGCTCTCAAAACAAATATGGAGAACAGCAAATAAAGGGCTTATAAAATACCTTTTGAAGCCACAAAGTGACTATCATGTTATAAACCAGGGGAGAGGAGTTACATTGCAGCTCAGTGGGTTAGGGATCCAGTGTTGTCAGGGAACTTGTTTGGGTCAGTGCTATGGCAGGTTTGATCCCTGGCCCAGGAACTTACATATGGCACAGGTGCAGACAATAAATTTAAAAATATATATTTAATGGGATAGAGATGGCTAGATTGTTTGGAGATTCAGCAAAAGTTATCCAGTACCTATTTCAGTAATGGATTTCTGAAATAAAAGTCATATATTTATGTATGTATTCCACAGATATTTATTATGTATGCCATTCATTATCTAGACTCTGAAAATACAAATTGAGAACAAGACAGTCCTCTTTATTCTGTCTCAGTTCTTAAAATCTTAAATGTTATAATAATGAAGTATAAGCTACTATGGGAACATATCAGGGAGAAACTAACATGGTCCAGCTGGTCAAGGTGACAGGGAAAATTATTTCAAGTAGATCAGGATATTTATACCATGAAATTTTATCCACAGCAACTGGGGTCTATACATTACAAGCAGCTTTTCCTCACGTGTAAGGAAAGAATCACTATAGATCGTGCATCTTGGTAGAGTCAAAGCTTTTAATGTCAGCACTGTGTATTGATTCATTTATGTTATTAACTCAAAACTGAGTTCTCCATTAAGGACTGATGATTTCAATCCTCTTGGAGGGAATTTAGACCTCTATGTCAAATGCAGATCCCCATCACTAACTACTTTGCATGCGCCCTGAAAATAAGTGATTGCGGAGTAACTGTAACCATACCACAACAGTCACACTGGAGACAGAGAACTGCTGAATAATAATTTTAGTACATAATACATTTGCTTTTTCTATCAGAAGACAAACAGTTTTTCCTAGAATGAATTGTTTCAGGGTCAAGATATCAGAGACATTATGAGTCAGAAAATTGGCTTTGGTAAGAAGTTTTCAGTAGATATTTAATCTACCTGATGCTTGTTTGGGTCATAACCTTTCTCTTGCTTTATTAATCAGGATTTAAATATGTAATGTCTTACCTTACTCCTTCCAATTTTTAGTCTTGTAATTTTAGACTTAATTCTCGATGCTTCCTGAGTGTCATTAATCATTTTTTTTTCAAGAGCACACATGACTTCCTATTTATGAAAGAGATCATTCTGTACTGTAGATCAGCCCTTAGTGTGAGTTCCCTAATGCGTAGTGAGGGCAGAGGTGCTTTGTGATGATGTTCTAGGGGAAGAGGAGGGGTAGAATAATTGATTGGGTGGATGCTTGCGATTCCTTTTCACTTGCTTTGATTTTTTCTGGGACCAGACTTGTATATGGGGTATTTTAAAGCTCAACTTTTCAGATTTTGTTATTATTGCTGTAAAATCTGCATATGCCCAAATTAGAAAAGGAAGGATGAGGGGGAGCAGCAGATAAAGAAAATGGTTAGAGAGTAAAGACATTTTCACACATTTCTGAGATTACTCAATCTCTTTCCTATATTTTATTTGAGAAAACTGAAGCCAACAAAGTAGATATATGTTTTCTTGAAATCGGAAATCAGAATCAAAAGTCTGCTGTTGTTTATCCTAAATCACCAGTTGACTTTCCTTCCCTTTTCCCTGTTCTGAAAACATTAGAAAAAGCATTTGTCAAATTAACCTAACCTTGGGTAAATAGCTACAAGCCTCCCATGGTGTGTGGTCTCCAGGAGTCTTACCATTTCTAGGTCTCTAGGTTATGCAGTGTGTGAATGTTTGTATATGTGTATGTGGGGTTGGGGATGGGGCTGTTAGTGGTGATAGCCACACACATGTGTTTAGAAAATCCACAATGCACTTGGCCCTAAGCAGTTCCCTCCTCACCTTGTTTCTAAACCCATGTGTATTTCAAGAGGATCTTAATCCATATGTTCTCGATTTACTTTCACTAAGTCATCTGCATGTTGTTGGTAAGAGTCCTTTGATGTCTACAAAGACTTATAAGCAATTTTTATGGCTTCTCTGAGCTTTTGTTCTTTCAAGAGGCAAAATGTGCTTTGCCTGCATGGATGGTGCTCTCACTGTAACAATCAAAAAGCTTCCTAAAATTTGGAAATGAGGTAGAATGAATCCGAACCTTGACCAAAGGTGCATTCTTTTCCCCAGTGCCAAAACTATAGAGAAAAAGGTCTTGTCTGACTCAAGAAAGGAATATGCTATCAACATTCCAGCATCCCTTTATTTTGTGCTTTGATCCTTCTATGTGCAGGCAAATTGATTCCTTTTGACTTGTTGGGAAGGATAGTTCATTAAAATATTAATTTGTGCTCATTATTCTTTCATTTATTTTCCTTTCCTTATTTTACACAGGCATCCAGTTCCTTAATAATTCCCTGCCTTGGAAATTTTTTTTTAAAAGTAGGACTGAGAGCAGAATCCTAAACTTATTAAAGTCATTATGTAGGCACCCTATTTAAAGGCATTATTAGGTGCCCCAGAGAGCAAGAGAAGGGATTGTCTTCCAAGGCAGGAGTTTAAGGTGGTAATCCCTTTGACTGACGGGGAAAGAGAGAATGATTGGGTCCTTCTGGAGTGGGGCTCAGATCTCATTCCTGGCAAAGTCCTTGGTAGATGACAAAATCGCAGAAGTAATGGCCAAGTAAAACATTGGGAGCTGTACCCTGAGTCAGGCGTTCCAAACTAGTCCAGTTGTCTGCATTCAGTGCAAGGCAGAGAGGCAGCTAAGTTACCTATGACCCACAGGAACCACACAGGCTGGGTCACTGGGCATCTCAGTCACAAACAGTGTGGAGCAGTATGAAAATTCCCTGATGTTGTTGTGTTAAGCAGGACCCTGGGACTTTTCCTCTTGGGATATCGAATCAATACTGACACTGAATTTCCTCCAGTACAGGATGAAGCCAAAGTCAGATTTCAAATGATATGAAGAAAATGTGAGCATGTGATAATTATAGAATACCTGAGTTTGTATACCAAGATTCATATCTGCTATACTTAACTTTTTATTTTAGAGTACCAAAAATATCAGTCCCCAAATATCTCCTAGGTGTTGCTATCCTCTGTCAGTTCTGGAGTGGGGGAATTGATCAATGATAAAAAAAAAAAAAAGCAGCTTCCATCTCTGCCTTCGTGTTGCTTACAGCTGAGCTGTAAGCTGTCATTATGGTTTTTATTAACTTTTATGAATGCCTTAATAAATTTCAAGGTCTGTAGTGATTGCCTTGAGTAGATTATCTTTTTTAATTTTTGCAACATTTCTACAAGGCAGAAGCATTTATTATCTCTGCTTTACGGATAAGGAAGCTAAGATTTAGGAAGATGGTAACTTGCCCAATATCATACTGATAATAAATAATCAAGCTGGGACCTAATGCAAGTCTGTTTGATTCTGGTTTTCTATAAAATAGTTCATATAATTAAGTGTGGAAAAAAAGAGAGAAACTGACCAAGTCCAAAAAGAGGAGTCAGTGAAGTCTGAATTGATCAGGGTTGGGCTCAGGAAAAGGTGGAATTTAAAATGAGTCACAGAATAGCAAGATTATAATGTAAGACATCATTTAATTTATTCCTCACCCTGTACAGATGTGTAAACTGAGTGCACTTACATTGAATTTACATAAGCAGAGGGTAAAGGCAGAAACATGACTGAAGTTATGGATGTGGAATGATTATAGCATAGTCATTTTTACAGTAAGAAATAAAGCCACAAGAAAAAAAGTGATGTGGGAGGAGAAGTAAGTTATAGTGGATATCAGGACATTGCGGGGTGCAGAAATTGTAGAGGTCCATGAATTCCAGGTTATAGCTCTGAACTTTATCTCAAAGTATTTATCCAATCTTAGTATCCTGAATGCTCGTTTAAAAGACTTATTCCTGGATACGATGCCATGTCTAAATCAGAAATTTTATCGTGATAGAGGCTGGGCTTCTGCACTTGCCACAAGCCCCCCACCCGAACATCTCGGTGATTCAGATATTCACTGAAGTCTTCAACTATTGCTGTACACAGTGGGGATCACGTGCCTGACAGTCACTGGAGATTTCAGAACAGAGAAGAGGCCTATGAAGATTTATTAGGTTGTGGAACATGAATTGGAGACCAGAGAGATTAGTCCAGATACGGATGTCTGTCACGATATACCACAGGGCTCATCATCCTGGAAAGAGTCTCAGTAGCTCTGGTAACAAATGGGAACAGGTGAATAATGCTTAATTTGGGGAAAAAAAAAACGTAATAGATTTGGTGACCAGCTAGATTAGAGTGATCAAATAAATCACTAGTCCTGTCATCTGTATTCATAAATAGTTCCCAGCAACTTCCAGGTTTCTGTGTTCTCACATCTCACGTTGTTATTGCCCCTGCTTTAACCCTTGTCCCATCTCTCCAACCATTCATTCCCCACTGTTGTGAGAGTGATCATTCTAAAATGCAGAACCCACCATGTTACTGTTTTGCTTAAAAGCATTTATTAGTTTCCTGTTGCTCTCCGAAAGCTTAAATTTCTCTGTAAAGTGTACAGAGCCCTTCGTGGTCTGGCCTCTATTGCTTCTAAACTTCTTCCTTTCTCACTGCTTTTTGCACCGCTTGGTCTCAGCTGTGCTAAACTTGAGTCATACCCTTTTTATGGTTCTGAATCTTTGCACATTCTCTTTATCTAGAACAGTTTCCGTTTCCTCATCTCTGGTGAACTTGGGTTTCATATCCTCTCAGAAGCCTTCCTTGACCACTACTACCATCCCCAGACTGGACTAAGGCTTCCTCTTATGTATTGACATTGTGCTTTATTTCTCATTAATGTGCAAGCTTCTTGAGGGAAGCCCATGTCTGACTTATGGTTGTAACCAGCATCTAGCACAGGGCTTAGTCCATGACAGGGTAGGTCCTCATGACATGTTTGTTGAATAAATGAACATGTGATTAATTGAAAAAGAAAGAAGGGCTGAGGATGTTACAACAGTATTTCACGCCTGATTTCCTGAAGGAGTGGTTATGTCAGAGCATTCATTTATCTCTTCAGTAACTTTCCCCTCAACCTTAAGGAGACACAGGGTCCCCCAGACTCCAAGATTTAGTCTATTTTAACTGAATCAGTTTCCTCAACACTAAGAATGTAACAGCTCTTTCAATCAGGGGAATAATGATCAGACTGTGCATAATAACACTGAAGATAGTATTTATTAACTTTATATTGGATAAATTGTGTTGAGACAGAAAATGCCACAGTTGTTCATTAAGTGGCGGTTTTTGGCACTGCAAAGGAATCTTCGTTCCACTGGGAGAGGGAAAGGCAAGGAACAGGATTTCTTGATCCTGGGGAGAAGCAGCAACCTACTTTGTGTGTTGACTTTCTGTTTGTGAGATATATAGTCAGCATTTCTAATGAATCTGCTGGAAGCGGCTGGAATATTATGATTTATATCACCTCCCCTCTCTCTATCATACCATTTTATTAGATGGATGGGAAGCTAGTAGTAATGAGGTTAGGAATGAGAAAACATCCATCAAGCCTTGCTACATCTTCTCAGGAAAGACAACACACTATCTCATATGTCACAGGCAGTGATCTAGGTCACGATGATATAAAATGCGTGATTAAAACCAAGCATTTGACACTAGATAATAGGCATCTAGTTAAAAAATAGCTCTAGTGTTCCCGACTTTTAATTAAACCCAACTCGTAAATATGCACTGTGGTAAATATACTGCAGAATGGGGCTTGTTTATATTCCACCACATAACAATTACCTCCAGAATGGGTGCTTTATTTCACTACATGGTGATATTAGTCAGGCGATGGACTGAAATACAAATGTTAAGCCAGTGATGTCAGACAGCCATGCCACAGCAGTGCCACCACTCGACTCTTGCTCTCCCCTCCCACCTGCCCTGATTTTCCTGCTTTACTCTCACCCACTTCACTGGGGTTATCAATCTAAAATAAAACACATTTAATCATTTCCAGCAATCTCTCATAGTACGTTTCATTGAATCAGTAATGACTATAAGGGAGAAGATGTTTTAAATACATAAGCTTGGTGTTCAGTAAATCTGTCCTGTTAGCAGGTTTATTCTTTGACAAGAGATTCATTTATGAGAAAATTATTTTTTTTTAAGCAGCAAGTCCAGTATTAGAAAACTAAAATAGAATTGAATGGAGAGGAGTTAGGAAACAGACTTGTTGATCAGACTTTTTTTCATTTTATTGGGTATCTGGAAATTCTTGGGTGATAATATGAATCATGGACAGAGCACTCATCTAGGATCTAGATTTAACTCTGACATTAATTAGTCATCTGACATTTATTGCCTCTTAGTCATGCAACTTGGGTGAGTGTTCACATTTGAAAAATTAGGTTAACAAGGCCTTTTCCAAGATTTCTTCCCCTCTGGTAGTCTGTGCATCTGTTAAATTAGTGCATCTCAAACTCAAATGTCATATAAATCTCTGGGTCTTATCAAAATGAAGATACTGATTCAACAGGTATTAGGTGGTGGTCTGTAATTCTGTATTTCTGATGAACTCCCAGTGAATGCTGATGCTGCTGTTCTGTAGACCACACTTTGAGTAGCAAGATATTAAATACAAGGATCGTTTCTCACCATTGCAAGCTTTTAAGCTCTGTGTCTTTTTCCCCTCTCCCAGTGTAATTATTTGTTATTCATGGTAGACCTTTGAGCAACATATTGTTAGAACTGTCTTCTTTTGGCTAATGTTATTAAGTTAAAATAATTTCTGAATATACATCTATCTTCATGGAGTTCAGTCCAGTTCAGTTAATATCTCTCCAGTGTCACAATCTAATTTAGTAACCAATTCCTGTGATCAGGCCACTCCCTGTTAGAGTGACTCTTAATCCTTTTAGATCCCATATGTTAAGCTTTTCTTTCTTTCTCTGATCTCAAAGGAGATGAGGAACAGCTGATCACCTGTGGAAGTAATTTATCCTAAATTGGCATTGGCAGGCCATGTGCCTCAGTGCAGGAAAATTCTGTTAATAAACAGGAAGCCAACCAGCCAAGCCTCTCCCCAAAGACTTGTGTCTCCCCAGAGGGAGGGAGCAGAAGGTTTCATACTCAGGACAGTCAAGTAGTTAACCAGCCACAAACAGCTGTGAATGGGCTGGTCTGAGTTCCTGTGTGCATTTGGAATAAGGAGAGTTTCCTCTTGCATGAGATTTAACTTATTATTTTGTTTCTTTTTATTATGAAAATCAGACCTCTATTCTCTTCCCTTTATTTTCATTGAGTTTTGACGTGATTGCCGTAATTATGTGTCAGCTATTACCAAGCACATTCTAATTACTCCATTTATTGCTAGAATTACTGTTACTACATACTGCTTTGTTCATTAGTGAACTCTAAGGGGACTTCCTTGCACATGTAACACTTTAGAGACAGTTGGATTTTTACATATTGTGTGATACTCAAAATCGTTATTATTTTGAACAAATTCACAAAATTAATGTGTGACTTTCAAATGGATTTTCTTGACTAATGCAGTTCAGCATTTCCCATTTCTGAACGTGTTGTTGCTAGGAAAAATAACAATCTCATTATTTGATAGGAGTATAAAAAAAGGAAAAAGTTATGAATCAATATTTTGCTTTCAACTCTTAAAGATAGCACCGTGTTGTTTTAATTTTCAAATCACTGAACTCCTTTATTGATTTTTGTTTTAAACTGCATGAATTGATGGGCTTTGTGCTTCTAAACCCAGCTTCTCTATTGACTTATGTTGTCTTAAACAACTGGACAGAGTTGAGCCTCCCTTTATCCATATGTGAAAGAGTTTTAACAGCTATTTCTCAATATCTAAAGATGTTTTGAATTTAACAGATTGTTTTATATGTGAGGCAGTGTACCTCCAAATCTTGGGAAAGCAAAAGCTATTAAATTTAACACATTTTTATTAATTTTACATAATATATTCCAAACTTCTCATCGAATATCAGTTCTGCATCCCCTCAATCGGTGAAAGTATAGAAGTACAACTTACTTTAGCATAAAGTTTATACTTTTTATAGATGCAATTATTTTCATTTTTATATTTTTTTCAGATTCTAAAATTTTCAGTGAATGAGTGCTATTATTACTTCCTCTCATCACCCAAACACCTAATAGCTTGATCAGAGAAAAATAAACTCAAATGGAAACTAAAAATAAGTATTTATGGAAAGATTTTTCAGCATTGACATCCCGAATGCAAAGGAAAAGAACACAATTTAAAAATATTGTCTACAGACGTAAATACTTGTTTTGTGCTTTCAAAAAACTTTGAATCTGTAATATTAAATATTAAAGACGAGAGAGTAACATTGGCATGAAGAATTGGGAAGAAGAGGTAGGGAAAATTAAATTGGTAAGTAAGATTAATTTTAAAAAAGTGTAAGATCACTTATATGTGGAGTCTAAAATATGGCACAGATGAACCTATCTGAAGAACAGAAACAGTCTCACAGACATGGAGAACAGACTTATGGTTGCCAAGGGGGAGGGGGAGGGAGTGGGATAGACTGGGATTTTGGAGTTATTAGATGCAAACTATTACATTTAGAATAGATAAGCAATGCGGTCCTGCTAGCACAGGGAGCTATATCCAATCACTTGTGGTAAAAAATGATAGAAGATAATATAAGAAAAAGAATGTATGTGTGTGTGTGTGTGTGTGTATATATATATATATATATATATATATATATATATATATACACACACAGATATATGTATAGCTGGGTCCCTTTGCTGTACAGCAGAAATTGACAGAACATTGTGAATCAACTATGATTAAAAAATTTTTTAAAAGGGAAAGAAAATAAAATTAATTTTAAAAATAAAAGAAACACTAGAATTAATATTGTCAAAAAATGAAATTAACAATTTGGAGAACAAACTTGAAAAGCTCAATTACAATACAAAGAACAGGTTTAAAAGGCAAAAATATCTATAGATTTGGTTATACCTATGGAGATCAAATAAATATAATAGAAAACATAATACCTATAAAAGATGAAAATGGTTTTGAACAATAAAAGCCTCTTCTGAAACAAAAGGACTCATTATAAATCACAAAAAATATATTCAGTGAGAGAAACCTCCAGGCATATTCTGAAGAAATGGTTAAGCTTAAGTATGGAGATGTCCTAGAAGCATCTAACCAGAAATAATTTTAAAAAGAATTATCAATGTGTTTCAGACTTTTCCTTTACAACAGTGTTAATGACAGGTGACCATGGAATTAAAGTTTCATGGGAAAAAGTTTCTTAATCCAATACTTTTACACCAATCAAATTGTCTTTCATGGGGAGAACAAAACAAAACAAATACGAGAGAGACAATTACTGAAAGAAGAGTTCAGACATAAACATTTCCTGGGGGAGGGTTATAAAACACTTATGGGTATCAGCTGAAGGATGAATTGAAAATGAACAGTTTAATTATAGGGAGATCACACTTTGAGGAAGCCCAGAAGTAAATTTAAAACTAGGTAAATTTACCTTTAAATAAAGTAATTTGTCAGAAATAGAGTCACAAATGGGAATATGAGCATCATAAATAATTATTGAAAGAGAAGATATAAAATGTGAAAAAAATTGATCTAAAATAGTCAGTTATATAAATTAAAACAGAAAATGTTTGGGAAAAGTTTGAAAGTTTTAATTTCCTCATTTTGTATATGGGAGTCAGTAGATATTGACAGAGAATAATATTCAACTATGCTTAGGAAAAATTTTGATTTGAAAAATGTTAGCTAAGTTATTAAAAAAGATTTTGGAAATGTCAAAAAAATAGCAGAAAAAATAAAACAAAACAAAAATCATTTATTATTCAAGAAAATAAATGAAACTAGATAAAATATCACTAATAAAAATAACTGAGATAGAAAAAAATCAGCTCTATACTTTATATAAAAACTTTACCTAGAATAAAATTACAAGGAATAATTAAAGACAATAGCTGTGTTAATAGGAAAATGCACAAGAATAAAGTAGTTGACATTAAATTAATATTAGTGTAGATTTCAAGGCATTATTTAATTAAATGAGTATAAATGTAAGGCAAATACCTATTAAATCTTATTACTTTACATTGAAAAGCTGACATAATCTGCAGTGAAGTATAGATGTCATGAACTTTATTTGATGAGTAACATATGGCTTAAAATGTAAATAAAAACTATCAGAAATACAAAGAGACGCTGACATAATCATGATGGTAGCATAAATATTACCATATTACTTTTAGTTTTTGGCAGATGAAGTAAGAAAAAAATCCAACTAAGAAAATAGAGGATGAATTATAAAACAATAATATTGATTTAATAAAAACATATCTAACTCAACAACTTACATAAATAACATATATTATTTTATTCTGTGTTGGCCTAAATGTTTTTTCAAAATTGATCATGTGTTCTCTCAATACCAAATCATAAATTTTATAAGACTGAATTTCCTGGCCAAAATACAATGTAAGCGTTAACAACATCAATGATAAGGAATATAAACAAACAAGGAAATTTAGGCCTTTAAGAGACCTTCTTAAATATGTTAAGCTCAAGAATAAGTAAAAAATGAAATTGCATACCTATTAGAAAATATTAATAAGAGTAGTTAACAATGTATCCTGTTAAATGTAAAATTATAATTGAGGTAAATTATTTGTTTTAACTATTTATTAAATAATATTAACAAATTAAAAAATTTACTACATAAAGAAAAAAACAGTAGCAGACGGAACTACTAAGAATAAATTTAAGAATTAACAGCTATAAAAGGAAAAAAGCTGTAGAAATAAATTCAAGCAATTTTTTTAAGAAAAAAATATTGATGGCCTTTAATTAGCAAAATAAATATGTGAGTGAAAAGCTCTCAAATACAGATAATTTGCCATTGATAATTTGCTCAAAAAATTCTTTCTTTGGGTGCTCCTTTATATTAATTTCCTTCTAGCTGCCTGGACACACATTTCCTTTAATTTGCATTTCCTCTGTGAATTCCAAATATTGGAGCTGCCTCCAGTGGATCCTTAGTCACCTTCTCACAAAGCTTTCAATAGCATTCACTTGCTGGTGATTTCCAACCTTACAGTCCCACTCCAAATCTATACCTCTTTTTTTGAATTTCCTCTTGGAGATATGACAGGTATTTCATCTTTAGTATATGTAAAACTGAACTGTCGATTGCCATTTTCCCTCAAACATGTTTCTTGATTCCATCCTATCTCAATAAATGGCAACGCTATCTCAGTTTCATAGGCCAGAAGCCTCAGTTTTTATTGTTTTACTTTTTTGTTTCCCTCTTTTAAGCAAGAACTGTTGATTCCCCTTCTATGTGAAATAACCCGTTGCATTCTCTTCACTCCTCAGCCCCACCTGATCCAAGTTGTCTCTCTCACTGCATCATTGCAGTAGCCTCCTTACTAGCCTCACTTCCAAATGTGCCTCCTTCACACTGTTCTTCACGCACCAGTGACAGAGGGTCATCTTTTTAATAAACGTATATTCAAAATTCTTTGGTGAATTGTCAGTACAGGTAGAATAATATCTAGTCAACACAAAAATCTGTACAAAAATGTTCATACCAGTTTTATTAGTAATTGACAAAAAATTGGAAGCAACAAAATGTCCTTTAAGAGGTAAACAGATAAACATGTGGTGCATACAGACAATAGTCTCCACTTAAGTGACAAAAATAAATGAACTATCAAACCATGGAAAGACATGGAAGAACCTGAAATGCATATTGCTGAGTTTAAGAATCCAGGCTACATTTGAGTTGATCGAATGATTCCAAATATGTGACATTCTGGAAAAGGCCAAACTATGGATATAGTAAAAATTTCAGTGGTTTCCAGGGCCTCAGAGGGAGGATTGGTGGGAGGAATGGCTATATGGAGTACAGAAGATTTTGGGGGTGGTGAAATTACCCAGTGTGATACTGCAGTGGTAGATACATAACGTTACACATTTTTTGTGTATAACACAAAGAGTGAAACTTAATGTAAATTATGGATGTTAATAACAATGTGTCATAATTTATTCCCAATTACCAAAACTTTCATCAGTTATAACAGGTGTACCACAGGAATGTAAGATGTTATTAGGGGAAAATGGTTGGGAGGTGGTGTGAGGTACTGAAGTAGGAAGGTGAATGAGGATGGGAGGAAAAGGGCTATATAGGAGCTTTCTGGACTTTCTTCTCAATTTTCATAAAAACTAAAACTACTGAGTAAAATCTAGTAATTAAAAAATATTTAAACTCTTTAGTATGATCTACAAAATACGTATTACAAATTATCCCGTTCTTGGTATGGATGACTAGATTATTTTCCATTTTACATAAAAAAATTGCAAAATCAATTACAAGTTCCCCTTTTGATTGGCTTGCCTAACCTCCTGAATAGAAATTCCCCAACAGCCACTGAAAGACCTACATTGCCTGTCCAGTTCTCTAAAAGCGTCTCAGGGCCATCTCCATATCATTCCCTATTTCAGTCACTTTGTACTTCTTTTAGTACCTCAAACACAATAGGGTCTATCCTGCCTTGCAATATTTTTCCCCTTTCCTTCACAAATCTGGTTCTCCCTAATCTTCCAGGTCTGGATTTAAATATCACCCCACAAGGAGGTTTGCCATACTCCTGTATCTTAACCCTGTAGCCCTATCCCAATTATCTTCTGTTATTGTATTTTCTTAGCTTCATAGCACTAATAATGATTTGCAATTACTTGTTTGCTTACTTATTTACCAATGTTCCTCCCCACTAGGTTGTATAATCCTAAAGAGCCTGAAACCATGTATGTTTTGTTCATCAGTAATTAGTCAGTGCTCTGAGCAGGGTCGGGCATAACAAAGATGGTCAATTACGGGGCAATTAGTGGAGAAAATGGTTCTAAGATCAGATATAGTGTGAATGTCATGAATAACTTTTTATTCCAATTAATTTGACAAATTCAATACTAAAGTAGTAATTTCTAACAATAATTAGAGGGAATAGAAAATCTGAATAGTCATGGAATAAATTGAGAAGATTGTTAAAGAACCAACTCTATAGAGGGTACCAGGTTAAGAATAGTTTAAAGGTGATTTTCCCTAAACCTTCAAGAAAAAAAACAATTCCTATATTATTTAAAATGTTATTGAATTTAGAGAAAGATTTGTAGATCTCTAATTTATTTTGTGAATTGCATTATAGTTAGCTCATGTAAGAATAAAGATTCAAAAGCCCTAAATAAATAATGGCAACTCAAATACAGACTGTATTAAAATAATAATGTATTAAAATAGTAATATGCTATGAACATTTTATTAAGTTTAGAAAAAGATGGATTGATCCCAAGTTCATTTTATGAATTGCAAAAGTAGCTAGCTCACTTAAGAATAAAGATTCAGAAACCCTAAATAAATAATAGTAACTCAAACACAGTATTATATTAAAATATGAGCATTTTAGCTTTATCACAGACATAAAAAGAAATTTTAAAAGTAGAAAGTTTATTAAAACAATTTATCATATCAAGAGATCAAAGAAAGTGGGAAAATTATGTGATCTTCTCATGTGATGCTAAAAAGCATTTGAGAAATTCAAATTCAATGTATGCAGAAAAGTTTTGAAAAGTAGGAGTGGAAGGATATATATTTAGTGTGATAAGAACCATTCTGGGGGTCTAGTTGTGGCTCAGTGGGTTAAGAACCCAGCTAGTGTCCATGAGGATGCAGGTTTGATCACTGGCCTTGCTCAGTGGGCTAAGGATACAGTGTCGTCACAAAGCTGTAGTGTAGGTACGGATGTGGCTCACATCTGGAGTTGCTGTAGCTATGGCGTGGACTGGCAGCTGCAGCTCCAATTCAACCTCTAGCCTGGGAACTTCCATATGCCACAAGTGTAGCCATAAAAAGAAAAAGAAAAAAGACCTATTCTAAACCTGAAGCAAACATTTGAACTAAATGTCAGAAATTAAGGAAGTATAGAGTAATATTTTCTAGTACATTTTATCTCTATAATTCTCAATTTCCATATCTGTAGAGATAAATGATAAAATTTATTTTATGGGGTATTTATTTTATTTTATAAATGACAGAATTTATTTTATTATTTTATCATATGATATTTATAAACAGATTTACACAGCACCTAACATATAGTAATAGAAATTATATTTGTGTTTATTTCCCCTCTTTTTCATGAAAATATTAACTTTAGTTTCATTTTGAATGATATAGAAACTTAGGCAATTTACAAGGGAAAAACTACAGCAAAACAATGCAGATACAAATGTGATATTAGATTCTGTGTTATGTGAGCTCAGGGGGCAAAGCTAAGAAAAATAGCCCTTGGATCTAGAGATTCACATTCCCAAGCCTCAACATGGAATGGCCTCATGGTAAATCCATAGCCTTGGGAACGCTGACGGCCATGGACTAGAAGAAAAAGCTGTCATGAGGATTACTGTGAGAGAGTCAAAAGAACTGGTTCTGTAACTATTTGAAGTTTTCTTTGTCAAAACTCAGTATAATCAGAGTGTTGATAGTGGAGCTGGGGAAAAATCTCTTCCCTGGAGAGACATCTATTAAGCTGGTCAAAATTAGCAAAGACAATTATTTAAAGTCTCTGGAGGTTGATCAAAGGGCTTAACTACATACTGAGGAACGTTTATTCCACAGAACCTATAGAATCTTTCACGAGAGCTTGGTGTTTGGGCTAGGGATTGCACTATGCCCTCACAACAATGTGTTCCAGAAAGGCTGTTCTAGCAGGCCTGGCGGTTGAATGGCAGATCATGGCTCCCCAAGCTTTCTTGAGTGGGAGAGCTATTCCCAGTGGATTTGGCAGCTGGTAATCATTGGCAGGTCTGCTTTTCCATGACCTCGTGCTCTAGAAGACCTGGGTTGAGTGGATGGTGTTAGTGTCCTTTACCCCACTCCCTCTTCTTACCGGGTAGGGAGTATCTGGGAAGGAAAGCTGGTGAAGAATATAGTACCCCAATCTCATGCAACTCTGTATTGCTGGACTCCAGTGGGCTTGGCAGCTGAATGTCAGGTTCCATTGTCCCTGACTTCCTGGGGTAGAAAAGCTATTCTGATTAGATTTAGCAGTTGATAAATCTCAATATATTCCATGCTCTCTGACTTTGGACTGCAGAAGATGTGAAAAGGTAATTCACAAAAGAAATATTTGATGCCAGTAAAAACATGCAGAACATTCAGACTCTTTTGATGCAAATTAAAGCATTTTTTATCTGTGCCTGGCAAAGACTAAAAATTTATGTTTTACTTATTGATGGGGGAGTGGGAAAATGTGATTTTCGATTGCAAAGAACTGTAGGTTGGTATAAACTTTTTGGCTAGCAATTTGAAAATAGATCATATCTCTTTAAAATGTCTATACACTTTGATTTGGAAACTACTTTTTAAAATTTATCTTTAGAAAATATTCAGAGATGCACACAGAATTTTATGTGAGCAAATAATCATTATAATGTAATGTTAAATATAATTAACTAAATGTTTAATGAAGTGCTGTTAGATAAATTATACTGTATCTATGAGTTAGAATGATATACATCCATTAAAAACCATGCTAGGAAAGTATTTTTATTATGAGAAATAATACAGAATATTTAGTGAAATATATATCTTCATAGAAAAAAATGTTGAAATAAGATGTCTCAAAATGTTAGTAGTAGTTAACTCTAGATTGTGGATCTATGGGTTATTTTGATATATATTTTATATGTTTATGTAATTTCCAATTTTTGATGATAATCATGTATACTTTTATAATAAAATTAATAAATTTTAATCAAATGATAAACAGTGTAATAAAACTTGAAAATGTATAGGAAACTATAAAAATGATAATAATAAATGCTAAATTTTTGTCCTAGCATCCAAAAACTACTATTCCTGTTGAATTTCATTTTTCAATATAAGAAAGCATAAAGAAGGAAAATACAGCCAAAGGAAATCAGTATTGGAAGAAAAATGAAAATTTGTTTCAGCTTTTCCTCAGGGGATTTTTTCTGTGGTAATTGTAGAGTATCAGTGATAATTATATCAGAATTGACAAAATTTTATAACTGTTAAAGACATATCCTTGTCTTGCCCACTCTTAAATATCATGAATGTACAAATTTAAGACATACTTATCACTGAAGACAGTATGTGAAAAATCCAGCATAATAAAGTAAAAGTCAATAACCTAAACCAAGGATTCTCAGACTTTAGTGAGTACATGCTCACCTTGGGATGTTATTAAAATGCAGATTCTGATTCAGTAGTTCTGGAATGGGGCATAAGATACTGCATTATCAGTAGGTTCCTACATGATGCCCATGCTGCTGGTCTGTGGGCTATACTCAGAGTAGCAAGAGCTTATGTTATTCTTGGCTCTGCAACTGAACCTGATATTATTAACTCTTGCCACCTTTCTCTATGTATACTGAGACTGAAATTTCAGGCTTTTTAGCTAAGGGTAGTGGTGAAATTAATTTTTTTTTGTTCAGCACAATGAATTTCAAACTATTTGTTAAAATCTTACATAACAGCATTCCCAGTATTGTACATAATTGTTTTGTGGGGGCATTGTCTTTATTTGAATGGGAACAGTCCTGCAACTCATGTCTTCTAATAGGTTACTACCTTTAGCAAAGCTTATTATTTATTTTCTGTGCTTAAAAAAGTGATACAAATGTGCCACCAGTAGCACTAAGTGAAAAGTCCTCCATATTGTGAAGAGGAAACAAATGATAAGAACAACAGAAATGAGTTATTGAAAACATTTTGAGTTGCAGGAAATTAAATGTTTTTGCAATGTGAACACTTTTCTCCAAATTAAGCAGGAACTCCCTTTTACTGCATTCTTTTGGTCAACCAATTACTTCTCTTTATAAATATCCCTGAGTAAATAAGCATAGTGTGCTTCAAGGATTTTTTTTCCCCCAACAAGTATAGAAGATGAAGACTGATGGTGAGTAGAGAATGGACAACCAACATCTTTGTCATGGAACTTTTAGTCTAGTCTTCAAAGTCGTTACTCTGTGCTCTAACTAGAGCACTGAGGGAAATCTGCATTTTTGTAGACTAGCTAAATTCTTAACAAAAAGTCCCGACTTGCTTTTGGAACTCAGCATTTATCCAACAGAATATATAATTCTGTTATTTAAGTAAAAGCCTTTTTATTTCATAAAAAGATGCAGAGATTCATAACCTATTCAGGTTTATTTACCCCCAGCTTAAGAAGTAAATTACTACTAGTATTGTTGAAATTCCATGCATTTCATAGTACATGTATTCTTCTACATCATTCTTTTTTTGCTAACAGTACATTGTTATGATTTATCCATGCTACTTGTTCATTCATTTTCACTGCTCTAAAGTATTCCATTGTATGACTACACCACAATTTAGTGCTCTACGCACTTACTGATGAATATTTAGATTGTGTGTTCATCAGGATGGAATGAAATAGGCTACTCCCAAATCCCAGTGGCCTAAAACGAAATGTTTCATTTTTATTGATTTGAATTTTGCTTATACTGCATGTTTTGTACTGCCCGTCCTGGGTGGTACCTAGGCTGACAGGATCTCTATCATCTGTAATATTATATTATTGTGGTAGGAAGAATCACTGAGGTAAGTCACATACAGTCTCTTTAAAAGTTTCACCCAGAATTGACGCATGTTTCTTTTGTTTAGATTGTATTGGACATAGAAAGTCACATGGTCACAATTTCAAAGGAACAGCTTAGAGCCGTGTAATCCTGTCATGTACCCACAAAGAGGAGACTCATAATTTTATCCAACAACTCTGTGATAACTGTAAGTTGTTTTCAAAGTTTTGTCTTTCTAACAACCCTGAAATGAACTTGAATGCAGTTTTTTGTGCACATATATAAAAGTTCCTCAAGGCTATACACTTAGAAGTCAAATCACTAGGTCATGGGGGTATAGACATTTTAACTTTGCCAGAAATTATCAGAATGCTTTCTAAAGCAGTAAAGATTTACATTCCCACTCAGTGTATAAAAGTTATCCTTGTGCTGTATCCTAATCAGCATCTTCAGACTTTTTCTATCATTCTCATAGTTATGTGACAGCACTTGACTAATGTCCATTTATCTTATTGCTAGAGAGATGAGGTATCTTTTTGGATATTTATTAGCCATGTTTATTTACCTTTCTGTGATTTAAATATTCAAGTACTTTGAGTGTGTTGAAGGTGGACCTGGGGCCATGATTAAGGTATGTCTGACAGGCAAGTGAAGGGGATAATTTTTTTGGAAGTGGATTTTGCAGCCTATAAGTCATTTTGGCATGAATATTCCATTCAGTTCTATTTTTCTGATTTTTTTTTTTTTGGCATTTAAATCTGTGGTCTTACATTCTTCACCATGGTGAGCCCCCTGTGCAAGACTATGAGAGTGGTTATGTCTGTACTTCAATACAATTAGGACTATAGAATTAAAGAATTTATATAGAAGGGAGACAAAACTTAAATTTCATTTGGATGAATGTAATTAGAGTTGCTACTTAAGATATGAACAGAACGATAGATTGCAACAGTGACATTATCTCAACTAAGGGAGATAATTATCCTAGTCTATTTTTTTGTACAGATACACCTATGGTTTGGGGTCCATTTCTATGTTCTTCCCTTGAAGAGGAATGAAGGTAAACTGCTATATTCTTGAAAGAAAGCTCTAGATAGAAGTGGACTCAAAATTCAGTGGTATTTTTGGTGAATGTGGAAGAATAGGGATTGTTTCAGTTCGAGTGGTGGAGTGGTTGTGGAGGGGGCTGTTTTTAGAAATGTGTCTCTAAAGTGCAGCAATAAGAGAAATGGACCAGGCCTGAAGGATATTTCTTTTCACTAGTAATGTTCAAGCATGGATCCACTAGCTGACCTATTAAAGGGAGTTTTATAGAAGGGATTCAATTCAGTGGCGTTTGTCAACATAAATTCTATGGTTACTTACATTTCTTGAGATATTACTAAATTATTTTAAAATCAGTGTTCCTTTGATGTGTTAATAGTACTAGCTCATATTTTGGAAATCTTGTTATTTTTGTTTTCACTTTTGCACTATGTTGTGAACAGTAACACAGTTTAGTGTCCCCCAACCAGAATGTGATTATAACCTCCGTCTAACGTACTAATTTCATGCTTGTAATGCATTGATCACCAGCACTCACTAGCCAACCTGCTCAGGGTGGCAAAAAGCAAACTAGTATATGTGATTGCAGTTTGAGTATATTACTGAGCTTGTCTTTCTCAGAATTAATAGTTTTAGAAACAAAGAAGAGCAATGAAAATAGAGAGTGGAGTCCTTGGGTTTGGGACCACATCTTGTTTGCCTTCCATTTATGTCTGTTGCTTAGCATATTGCCTGGAAAATGAAAGTGCACAATTAACATCAGTTTAATCAAAAGAACTACTATTTCTCAATAATCATAGAAACTGTGCATATCATCATTGGTAAGGATGACTCTAGGTTCATATTCACATATTTGTTCTTTATGTATGATATTTCATGTAGTCAAAATTTATTGTGAACTATAGGGGACAAGCAAGCAGTATTTTGTACTGGGAGAAAATAGATTCACAAGTCAGAGGTTTTGTTTGAGCACATGATAAACACATTATAAATATTTTACAACTCTACAAAACAACACACATCCATTTTCCAGAGTGTAAGAGCATTCATGAAATAGAGCAAAAAAGGAATGATTGGGAATCATTATGTTAAAACCCTTTAATTTCTGACTTTTGACAGCCAATTCCTCTTCACTCCAAAAGATGATATCAGTAATTTATAGTTTGAATTATATATTATTTGAAATGACTTTCAAGTTAATTATTAAGGTCTCCTCTGATGGCTTTGAAAACCAAGTTTTACCAACCTTTCCACACTTGAGAATTGTGGCTTTGAAAGAAATTTGGACATAAATTCCTCTTCTTTGGAGGTTACTGACAAAGTCATATATTAAGGCAAGTATTCATCCCATACTCTAACATAAGTGTTCTTGATTTTATTATGGGGCAAGAATAGTTCTTTGAAAAGAATAAGTAAATTTCCTTTTTTTTTTTGTCTTTATTTTGCTTTATCTGGGGCAGTATCCGCAGCATATGGAGGTTCCCAGGCTAGGGGTCTAACAGGAGCTGTAGCTGCCGGCCTTCACCACAGCCACAGCAACATGGGATCCAAGCCACGTCTGCAAACTACTCCAGAGCTCATGGCAACGCTGGAACCCTAACCCACTGAGCAAGGCCAGGGATCGAACCCGCAACCTCATGGTTCCTAGTCGGATTCATTAACCACTGAGCCACGACAGGAACTCCAAGAATAAGTAAATTTCTAAAGTTAAGTGCAAGTTACTTTCTTGATGCCACCATGATCCTCATAGTAAGAGTGATTTATTACATTGGATTATATTGTCCAATTCTTTTTCAATGGAATAAGTCACACGCTTCTGTTACTATGATAATATGCAAGCAGCTATGACTACCATCGAATGCTCTCTCAGCCATATCTTTTATACTGTGCCAATTAAGCAGAAGGTGGGGAATGTGGGCAGGGGGATTTAAATGTCTCATCTAAAGGTCAACACTTAACAACAGGACAACATTTATCCTGAACTGGACCATAGAGTCAGCACTGGGTTTGAGCCCAGTTGCTGTTGGGGGACTTAAATATACAGTCCTCCAAATGAGAGCAGGTGGTGTCAAAGGAGCTGTACTGGTATTCACGATATAGCCTAAAATAGCTTTAAGCTTCTCCATGACCTCATTTTGCCAGGCTGGCTTGCTTACGAGTGTGTTTTTGGGTGGTGTTAATGTTCTAGCATTAGCCATTATAATTTATGGACTGACATAGTATTGTTAACACTGAGCATGGATTGTACTCAGTAGCCAAGGCATAACTTTTTCCCTTCTATGTTTCCTGCAGCTGGCTAGTGTTTTGTAACCAGGGCACCAACTCTGGAGCCAGTTGGTAACTTTAGATGTTTGATTGGGTGTGCAGTTGGCATCGCAGACATGGTTAACCAAGGATAATATTAGTGTGCATGACAGTTTCAAGATTTCATACTGTTAGAGCTAGTTTTTGCACAAAATGAAACCAGATAACTATCTATAGTAATATTTCTTTTAATAAGAATGTTTTATACAAGGTAAAATAACTGTGAACAAGTTTGAATAGGTGAACAAGTTAGTAATTTTTACAATTTAATTTGTTTTTAATCAAAGTAACCCATGCATATGGTGGGTTCATAAAGATTAATAATGTTGTAAGACTTAGGGTGAAAACTAGCACACCCTTTTCTTGACCTCTTCATCCCTGCCTTAAGCCCCACTTCCAAGGGCAGCTAATTTCCATTCTTTTTGTTGTTTCTCCTGGTATTTGGCACTATATTTCTAATTGACACTGTTACACTTGTGGTTCTTGAGTCTTCAGTTTTAGAAATTATATATAGATTGTGTTTCTGTTATGAAAGATGAATATTTAACTCTTAAACCCCTTTTCCCCCAACACAGTTTCTTCTCCTCCACCTATCTTCTTTGTCACAAGTTTTGGTGAAATCAATATTAGAAATTTTTCTCATTATGACCTTATAAATCATTGGGTCCCAGTGAGAGCAGAAATAGTCATTAACAATGTCTAGTTATTAAGAGATTACAATTTAGGTTAAGGGGTTTGAGGTTGCCCTGATACTACTGAAGAGACAGAATGATACACAGAACATAAAAAAATTCGCTACCTCCTGGGCTTAAATGGAACAAAGCAAGAGTGTAAAGGCATGTGTCTCCAAAAAGAAATCAGAGGTGGATGCTCTGCTGGAAAGGAGACAGGCAGACCTATAGTCCCTGACCTAGCTGACTCTAGCCACTTTTGTTTTAGTTTATAATGCATGCAGAAACCAAAGATCGCTGCCCCAAATGGTCCAAATGCCCCATTTATTTATGACTTACTTTGAGTCCATGAGGCAATTTCTCCAGTTGTCAGTAAATGGAGAGGAATGGTGAAGTCAGCTATGTATTGAACTTCAGGGAGCAGGTAAAGATTGGCATGGACTGGAGCTATTACATTCTCAGATAACATTTTGCTATTGGGATCTAGGAAGAGACCGAAGAGTTGAAATTAAATATTACAAATGTTTACAAGGTTATAATAATCTAGGCCAGAGGTCAGGGTGAATGTGTCAGCACATGCATTACAAATGGCAAAACCCCCATGATTTCAAGGTGCATATTATGCAATTTTCTGTCAAAAAAGTCCCTGCTACAGCCTTATGAATTCTTACAGTACTCTCACTAGCACCTAACATAATCCTCATCACATACTAAGAAGTAAATAATATTGGTTTGTTCGAGTCTCAGCTATTTGGATATAAGGTGTAGTTTGGTTTACTGGAGAGAAGCAGGCCTTATTCAGGCTGTATCCTTTCATTAGGGCTGTTGCATACCAAGTGTGCCCACTTGAAATGCTAGACTCTTGATGGTAATTGTCCTCTGTATCATCTGATCAAGTTAACGATACCAAAAGGTCTCTTTTACTTGGAACATTGTAGTGACAATAGAAATGTTAAGTCAGGAGTGAATAAACATCCAGGAGTGAATTATATCATGATTCCTGATTTTTGCAGATACCTACCTTTCTGTCTGTCTGTCTGTCTGTCTGTCTATCTATCTATCTATCTATCTATCTATCTATCTATCTATCATAAGCTAAAAATGATGTACAAAGTGGTTTTGTTATTTAATTTATCCCTACTCTTAAGGAAAGTAGTGAAAAACTTAGCCAGAGTACATTGAGAAATATCCCTCTGTTTGATCTCTCTAGATCATTTTCCTCTTTATATTTTTCTTATTTTGATGTTTTTTTCTTCATGCCCAATATTGGTCAACATCCTGCGTTTATTTGTTATTATTCAAGTTTAGATATTAAGCACCGAACCGTTATAATCTACCTGTGTCTTAGGGGAATATTTTATCTAATAACTTTCTAAAATAAATTAAGTGTTCAGTGTTGAAACACTAGAAAATGAAGAAAAGCCAAATGGTCAAACAAAAAAAATTCATAATCTTGCCTTGGAAAAGGCCCTTTTAGCACACTGGTGTAGGTACTTCTCTTTCTGGATATGTGCATGTTATTTGTGTATGTAGATTAAAATTTGAAACATACTATTTTGGAACTTATTTTTCTTAGCATTTTCCCAGTCAGAACTTTTCGTTAGTAGCATTACTGGTTATGATACATTATGTTTGAATTTGAAATAATAAATCCATACTGTTGAGACCTCAGTATGTTTCCTATTTTTTTGTCATTGTACCTGTAGCCTCTGCTATCCTTGCTCCTGTGTATTACTGCACAGTCTTCAGAAAAGCTAAGAATGAGGAAGTTTGCCATTCTCTAATGTATAGACTGTAAAATATGCTCATGTCTTCTCTCTCTCTTTTTATCCCTCTCTCTGTCTCACTCCCTCACTCTTGTTCTCTCATTCACTCTTCTATACTAAAGTGGTAGGAGGGCCATTAATATCTCCCAGGATTCATTTAGAAAGAGAAAACATCCTGGTTGGGTATTAGCTAAGAGGCCCCTCTTTGCACAAATATTATTAGCTTTTGAATGTTAACTTAACCATTTCAAGCCAAGTCACATATATTTTCATGCTTATAAGACTAGGCTTTATGGGCTACAATTGTTCCTGATCAATGGTGGATTCCAGTAAAGGTGCAAGAAGAAACTTAGAAGATTCAAGGGTTGAGGCTTCTGTGGAAGCAGGGTAGGGTAGGCCACAACCAGCCTACCAGGACCTTTGCAAGCGCATTATTGTCTCTCAATGTCCATTTTGTTATCTGTAAAATAAATTTAATCATACCCAATCATAAGATTTTTTTGTGTTGATTAAAAGGGAAATACATATTTATATTGCAAACTTAGCACAGTGTCTTGTACAGTGTATTAATGGTAGCATTATTACATTATTCTGGTGAAATTGCAGATGGCAAGAGAGATGCTGGTGCTGTGTAGAGGAGCACAGCCAGATGGACAAAGCCAGATGGAAAAGGATCCTTAAAAAAGATCTTCCATGGACTTTATTTGCCTACCCTCCTTCATACATCTTGGAAAAAACACCTCTTTTTGATTCCAGTATTTTCTGTCCTGAGAGCCAGTTTGATACTGATGAAAAGGGAAAAAAAAAATCATTAACCACCTGAAAACTGAGAATGCTTCTGAGAGGCCAACGTTTGTTGGAGCTTTCCCAGTAGATTAGTATTCATTTCTCCTACTTCCCACCAGCCCCAGACCCCCCCCCCACCAACAGCTTCAGTTTTACTTTGTTATTAACAGTAAAGGCTTTGTTCATGAACAAAGCAAATATAGGCTTGGTCTTAACTGATTTGTTTAACCTCACTTAAAGTTATTGCTTTTTGCAACCCAGGGCATTTCTGGTATTCAAACGGAAAAAATTCAGAGCAAATAAATCAAACAGCACATTGTCTTAAAATGGCCCTTTATTAACAATAAGTTAGCCAACAAGCATGGGGTAGCATCATAACTGGGGTTATATTCCTGACCAAGGTCACCACATTTAATTACTCATGAGTGTCATGAGCACAATGTTATAAATGAAGATACTCTTATTATAAATATAAGTAGTAATTTCATATGGTAAAGTGTTGCAAGTCCCATAAAAGGAGCATAAATATACCTTATGCATTGATTATGCAAGGGATCTTTATGAACCATAAAGTGTACATATAGCACATAAAAGAACACACCATGTCATAAATTTTGCCTAGCTCAAATTAATATGTTTGCTATGACAAATAGTAACATTTAAGTCACAATTTTAAATTTACATTCATTTGGAGACATTACTGGAATGATCAAAATAGCTTTAAAAGCTATCAAAGGAAGTTTGATCATTTTTAAAATAAGCACATGTTTGGTAAGTAGAAGCATTTGGAATCATTTCATTGACCTCAGAGCTGCTCTCCAATTTGAGATGCCGATTTTTTTTTGAAAGAGACATTGAGGTATCTAAATATTTCAAGGGTTCTCCAGGAATTTTCACTGTGAGAGTTTGAAGAGCAGCAGACTCTTAAATCTGGCCCTTCTGTTCATCTTTCTCTCTTCTTTCAGCAACTGTAATGGCAGAAAGGAATAAGAAAAGTCACAGAAAGGCCCCTGAAGCAATAGGGAAGCAATAGGGAAGACAGGATTGGGGAAAGGCAGTCATACCTCTTTGCTTTTCGGGTTGAAAGTATTTATTGTCTGATTATGTATCTGTTACCTGTCTATCTAGATATATAGCAATATGAAACTCTGAAGCTGATACATATATACATATGTATACACACACACACACACACACACACACACATACATGTGATATATATGTATGTGTGTGTATATGATGTATATATATTTTATATATATATATATATACACAGAAACACATATAACATATCATGTGATGTCATATGTACATATGTATATTCATGTATGTATATCTCAGCCTTAGAGTTTCAACTCTTTTTAGAGCCCATCTGGCAAAATTACTGTCTTTTTCAAATTTAGTTGTCCTCTGGTTTGGTACTGTGTTCCAAAACTCTGTAAGTTTGCTGAAAAGTTAAAAAAGTTATGACAGACAGATTAGTTAATAATCCTTATTCTATTACTTGCTAACTCTGTGAACTTGAGGATATTATTAATCTATTCAGCGTTAATTCCTTTGTCTATGAAATAGAACACATAATACCAACTCTTTAAGGTTAAGATGAGGGTTACAGGATATAATACACATTAAAAAGTATATAACACAGAAACTGGTCATTACAGTTATAATTGTTATAATTAATTTTTCTATTATTACTTCCATTACTAATAGTAGTGCTTAAGTAAGTAGAATTTATCAGGCAAAATACTGACTAAAAGGGACTGACTTTATTATGGTTTAAATATTTACTTACATTACTCAGGTTTCTTGGAACTATGTATGAAGCATAATTACTGTGGTTTTTTTTTGTCTTTTTTTAGGCATATGGAAGTTCCCAGGCTAGGAGCTGAATCAGAGCTGCAGCTACAGGCCTACACCACAGCCACAGCAATGCCAGATCTGAGCCATGTCTGCAACCTACACCACAGCTCACCACAACACCAGATCCTTAACCCACTGAGCAAGGGTGAACCTGCATCCTGATGGATACTAGTTGGGTTCGTTATTGATAAGCCATGGCAGGAAAGCCATATAAGTATTTATTTATAAATATATTTCTAATCTGAGTAATAAATTAGAGTTATTTTTCTTAAGCAGTTTTTCCAATTTGCATTAAGGATAAGCAACGTCAATGTGGATGAACAGAAAGGAAGGAGATGGACCATCAGATCCTAATCTTCTTAGCTTTTGTCTATAACCAGCCTTTGGGTAGCTTATGGGAGAGGCCAGGAAGATTTGTTAAAAAAGAGAGAGAGAGAAACAGTGAGAGAGAGAGAGAAAGAGACTTTCCAGAGTTTGTCTAAAGGAAAGTCTGGAAAGAATTGTAGCCTCACTTTTTCTGATGTCTATTAAAATACCACAAAAATCCTATTCTTACTTTGATCTTGACTCAAGAGAATGTCATGAGGTTGGCATGAAATTAATCAAGTCAGTTCTATAGTGGTCTACTTGTGTGCATCTTGCAGGCAGGTGAGAAGGTGAAAGAGGAAAGGTTTAATGACACATCTTTCTGAAAGTATAATATCAACTAGATGTTGGAAAGAAAATACAGTATACACCCTGGTATTACTAGTCAACGTCCATCTAATTAAAAGAGCTTCAGGAACCTGGTGTTCTGTTTGACTTCAAACATGTTAAAGGCTCAAGTCATTCAACCTGGTATAATGTTTTTTGAGGATTTGGTCAGATCATTTTCTTGCCTCAAATATTTAATTGAACCAGTTGTGGGTAATGAGGTCTGCTTCTTGACAACTCACAAGTAGTTTTCACACTGAGTTTTCCTTAATCATAAGTTATATGTCATCTTTGGCCTTCAGCACAGGCAGATGGGAATTTAGAGGGACAGTACATGAAAAATACTGGACCACAGAAAAGTCTTAACTATTTCACAACAGGCTGCTTTTTGAAACACTTCATTCATGCCTTGTGTCAATGTAAATATTAGAAGACTTGGGAGAGTTTGCAATCTTTTGAACTGTGGTTAAATTATTATTTTAACCCTTCCTTTCCCTGAGTACCACCGATGGTTAATTTTAGTTCACTTGCTTGTGTTTCTTATTACTTTCCTAAAGATAACCCCACTTTACTGGAAAAGGAAACCAAACAAAATCATAGAAAGTATAACACAATTCAACGAATACAAAAACAGTGTGTAGTCCATTGGCATGGTTTGGAGTTGTGGCTTATTAATTTTTTATCTCAGAAATAAACCTTAGCACTCTGGCCTGGATATAGAGTTCTGTAAAAGCCCTAGGTTTGCTGTGATGAGGATTTTTCTTTAATAAAGGAAAGGAGATTACAGGAGAAAAATAAGAGGTGAAGAAAAAGAATAATTGGAGAAATCTTTTAAAATTATTTTGTACATGAATAATCCCCAGGGATGATAACTCAGGTATAAGAATATAGCAACTTGTTCAAAATGGATGTGAATCCAAAAAGAGAAGTATGATTTTTATAGATTGTGTTTGTGAGAAAGTAAAATAGGAAAGACAAAGAGCCTGATTCCTTTATAAATGTTAGGTGTTTAAATAGTAAATACATCAGTAGCAATTCTGTGTATTGCTTTTCTTCAGCCGTGCATGGTGCTGTTTGGATGCACAGTGTTTCTTCCCTGATGCTGTCAGTCCCAGTACAAACTTTCATATCTCAGATTGCTTGTCTCACATTGGCTATGTATTAAAATTGCCTTATGTCACACACTCCATGCAATTTAGAAAAAGATTTTCATTGTGGAACAAACTTGAAAAAAACAAAATATTTCTATGAAAAGCAATTTGCTTTGCTGGGCTCTGCTTGTATTCCCAGTACAATTACTGTAGATTATGAGTTTGAAAATGAGCTTCCTTCCATGCAACCCACTCCTACCTCTGTTTGATTCTCTTGTGAAGTCATAATCCTCTGTTTGCACAGTAAGCCTGTTACCATGGAGATTAATGTGATGTTACAAATTTGCTATTATTTATGACTTCATTGCAAGATGGATCCGAATGAGGAATTAATCTCTGATTTCTTCACCAAATATTTGGTGTCATATGAGAACAGGTGAAGGCATTTCAGCTTTGATTTCTTAATTGGGAGGTAAAAAGCTTTCACTGGTGAAAAACACAAATATCTAAGAAATAATAACTTTTTAAAATATTAAAACAAATGTATTGAAGGAAAGTTGGAAGTGTGAAATACAAGGATAGTATATGTATTACTGTATACAAAATATCTTCCAAGAGCTACAAGATAAGCCATGCCTTGAGAAACCTAGCTTGTCATTGTCATTCTTGGAACAAGTACTCCTCGGTACTGCCATATTTACTTTCTTAGCAAAGGAAAGCTAAACAGTGAGCACTCTGGTGCATAAGCCCCTCACCCATTGAGATATTGAATTTTGATCTTTAATAAACCAACACTGATTTACTTCACTGCTTCTGTTTGCTTAGTTAAGCTCCATTGGCATAGGAAAAGGCACACATAATTTAATCAAATAGCTTTTTTTCATTTGATTTTTTATTAGTGCACAAAGCAGACTCTAAGTATTTGGAATTTATTTTTACCAGTGAAATATCTTTCTATTCTCTTGGGATATAAATTTAAAATTGCAGTTAATTTTACCGCTCTCTCTCAATACATACAAAAATAAAATACAACCAAAGATCTTATTTTTGATTTTCAGATTTACTCTTTCTTTCTTGCCATCAGTGTTGACTCTTGAAAAATCCAATGTAATGTCTAAACATGGTTGAGCTTTGAGATTTCCAGATTTCAGATGCCAATAAGCAACTCAGTGTCTTCAACATTTTTAGTTAGGCAGTATTTTATTTTGTTAGAACTGAATTTTCTTGATCATCTAGGTTAGCCAGTTAATAGATGAAAAAAAAGACTTGGAATGGTAAAGTGATCTGTCGAAGATCAGGAGAATGATTGGTTGACAATTTGGGAGTACACCCAGAGATCTTGAGCATTTAATTCTAGATAATCAATCTTAGTTGAAAAATACTCTTATTTCTTCTCTTGAGCTTATTTCAAATTAGAGTTATAGCTATTTTTGTTTTGAGACATGGGGTATTTAGAGTTTCCAAATGAAGGTCCTAGTTATTTCTGTGGGAAGGAAGTCAAGGAATTATTTTAGAGTGTGAGTGGGATTTATGAAATAGCTTGTGATATTGCACTTTGAGAGTCCTAGAATTACACAGACTTGCCAGCATTATTGGAGAATGACAAGGTTGAAAAGCTGTGAATTCTCTTTTTCTGCACAACACACTTGTTTCTTTTGACTCCCTAGTGCAAGGTTAAAAAGTAGAGTTGTATTACTTAGCTTCTTGAAATTAATCTAGCCAACTATTTCAAATGTTTTTATGTATACTTCTGAATTATACTGAACTAGAAATATTTCTCCACTAATGGAATATATCCTTGCTTATCTCCTGAAGTTTGAAGAGTGGGAAGGGTTTTCCTCTCTATTGCTTCATGTAGACAAGTATTTTCCTGTAGCCAGACGGCAGCCACCTCCTCACTGTGGAGAACTAAGCTTGAGTGGATGGAAGACACATATATAGCACAATGGAGAGATGAAATCTGGGACCCTCATGAATAAATATATTGAAGTGCTAAGTTAAACACTCCTTGAACCCAAACCAATTTTTTGCCCTGATTCCTGGACAGAATGAGGGTCAGGCTGTGGCAATGGTTCTGTTAGGTCTTCCATGTCTGGAGCTTCAAGGCACAGGTTCAACCCAAATGGATCCACTGAAACTCTGGACTTCCTCCCTAGTAGCTGCTCAGAGGGGTAATAACACAACCCGTGTAGGAGAGGGTATTAGACAAAAGATGAGAAGGAGCTCCAGGTAGATTGCTGGCCTGCCCCCACCCTATGAACTACTTAGAGATGTAGTGGTTCCACATCGCAAACATCCTACATCAACAAGCAAATCAGTTACGTTTTTATACATCTGTAGCCAGTTGGGTAATGTGCCATCTCATAATACTCTTCTTCTTCCCATGTTTTATTCCATTTTCCTCTCATTATTGCTCCCCCGGGATTATATTCCCTAACTCCAAATAAAATGTTTAGTAGGTAAACTTCCCCTTTGGTTCAATTTTCTAGGACACTCAGGCTAAAGATTCCCTTGGAACCCTGCTGTCAAGAGAGGTCCTAGAAAGCAGACCCTCAGAATGTTGACTAGCCTACCTAGCAGAGAGCAATAGGGGAAAAATTTATGCTGGTGAGGGGATATTTGGTAATCTCTGGCAAGCATTGCTAAAATTTCCACTGGTAGTGAATTCAGATGAAGTGCCAAGACAAGTCACTGGAAATGATATGGCTACTGCACTTGATTGGGAAGGCAAAAAATAATGTAAGATTTATGCACGTGGTGGCTGCTTTTTTTTTTTTTTTTTTGGTCTTTTTAGGGCCACAGCTGCAGCTTATGGTTCCCTGGCTAGGGGTCCAATCAGAGCTGTAGCTGCCAGCCTACCCCACAGCCACAGCAACACTGGATCCGAGACACATCTGTAACCTACACCACAGCTCATGGCAATGCCGGATCCTTAACTCACTGAGTGAGGCCAGGGATCAAACCTGCAACCTCATGGTTCCTAGTCGGATTTGTTTCTACTGCTCTACCACAGGAACTCCATAAGGTGGCTGCTTTTGATGGCATTGAGGGCCTTGCAAAAAGAAAGTTATATATTTGGATCAAATAATTATTTATATATAAGGTATGCTATGAATGCCATAGGACTTCTATAGCAGCCCTAAAAACTACTACTTAAAAAACAAAGAAACATACAAATTAACACAAAAATCAGGCTTGGGATCTAATTATAAATGTGACAGATACCTGCAAAGGAAACAAACATCTGTCCTGACTTCTGTGTCAAAGTCAGGGCTCTGATAAAGAAAGACTGCCATGGAGACTAGCAATTTAAGTTGCTAAGCCTAAGAAACTTGAATCCTTTAGCTCCCCCGAATCACTGGCCATAAGAAGCAAATCCTTTTCTCTTTCTAGAGGAGAATGGCCTCACAAGACCTGGAGACTGTAGCGTTTTTACATAAAGCAGTTATCCAGCCAGATGATGTTCTCGCCATACCTCACTACTGCCCTCATTTAGGTAGTTAACTGAAGTTATTCCATAGTTAATATTTACCAGGGGAAAGTGGGGTTCAGAAGGAGGGGAGTGGATCTCAGTGGGCTCACTGGAGCCACTAAAACTCTGGCTTCTCATCCCACCAGCTCCTCAGAGGAAGAAATAGCACAATCTAGAAATGAGAGGGAATTAATTTGCCATGGAGTGAATTTTAACCAATGAGAGATAAGAAATGACAAACAAATTTCTGGCCCATTTTCCCCTAGATGATTGCTTCTAATGCAGTGGTTTCATATGGCAAAAATCTTATGCAACTGAGAAAACCAGCTCTGTTTTCTGGAAAAAGAAAGGATATGTCTAGCTGGGTATTAAACTTGTGGGAGTGGAGGAAGAATATAAACCTGAGTAGGGAGAATTCACGGTTTGGAGGAATTCACTTGACTTGGAGCTTGGTGTTCTGGCAAAGATACCTGGAGGTGGTAGTGATAATGTGTAGGGATGGCTCCTGGGATCTTATAAGCAACAATGGGAACTGCTAAACAGGGAGAACGTACCAGGACTTCCTTGGCATGGTTATAGGAAGGAATCAGAAAACTTAAGGAAATGAGAATGTATCTCTGTATTACTTAGTAATATCTACAGATCCATGACATACATGTGACTGTGCACCCTGGGAAGTAAGCAAGAGACACTACCCTCATTTAGGCAATGAAGAATGTACTTGGATGAGGAGGGTACCAGAATCTGAGAATCCTAGTAGCATTTCTGCTGACTGGGTGTGTTAGCTGGAGATGTTGACGTAGCCCTGGGCTCCCTAATGTCTATAGAGATTGTAAAGTTCTGAAACAGACAAGTCCAGGTAGTAACCCTTAACTGTCAAATGCAAAGTGTAGGTATTTACTGTATTGGACTGCAAAGCAGAATGACAGTCATAGTGCCCATAGGAATCGATGGTAGTGAGTAGTAGATCACAATGCTATCCTTAAGGTGAGGCATATGAATAGTGTCTAGAATGTTGTTTGCTTTTTAGAATAGAACACAACAACATAATAACAACCCTGAAAGTGTTGAGCATAAGGCTGACACCTACCACCACAATGGACAATTATGACTTTTCAGTCTATTTCCAGGTATATATTAATTTACTAAGTCATAGACCATTATTAAAGGGAAAAATGGATTTCCTTTAAAAGGACTTTGTAGGACTTCCTGTTGTGGCACAGAGGGTTAAGAAACTGACTAGTACCTATGAAGATGCAGGTTTGATCCCTGGCCTCGCTCAGTGGGGTAAAGGAGCCCAGCTCAGATCTGGCTGTGGCTACGGCTATGCCGTAGGCAAGCAGCTATAGCTTCGATTTGACCCCTAGCCTGGAAACTTCCATATGCTGTAGGTGTGACCCTAAAAAGACATAAATAAATAAATAAATAAATAAATAAATGAAGAACTCTGCAGTTATGCAAAAAGTATATATGGAAAAGTATTTCTCTGATTATTTTCCAAAAAGTAACTCCTCTCTAGAGAAAGAGGACCCCACACTTTTAAAGGATTGTTAAATATGAGGTCTGTGTGAACTTTCATACCAAGAGATTTGAAATGTTATCATTGTATGATTAGGGTGAAAACTATGGAACCCACACGATAAATGGAATTTTCTGGATCCTGAGTTTAAGGATCCGTTCTGTAATTATTTTCCTAAGCCAGGAGAAAATAACTGAATTAGATATACTATGTTGATAGAACCCGTACATTGATTCCCTGACTTATTCTAGGAAGCATTGTGGAAGCCCCTAAGATTGTCCCAAAATTTGTCGTACAGCCATGATAATAAATCGGAATTAATACTGCTCTTGGAATGAATTGCAGAGATTTGTACCATTATGAAAGACTTGGAGGATGCAGCACTGGTGCTCTTTGTTTCATTCCCTTACCTGAACTCTGCAAAAAGCAGATGGATCATTGCAGCAGATGATGGACTACTATAAACTTAACCAGGTGGTAGCCCTAATTGAAGCTGCCATGCTAAAGGTGGTATCTGTTTTGAAGCAGATCAGCACTGCCTCTATCTCTTAGTATGTGGTTGTTGACTTGGAGAATGCCTTCTTCAACATTGACATACATAGGAATGTAAGTACAACTTGACATAATAAGGACAGCACTACACTGACACTGCCCTTAGGGCTCCATTAACTCTCCTGGTTTCTGACTTTGATCATTGTAGCAGTCAGGGTTCATTTAAGGGACATTTAAGAAATATGTTAATGTAAAGAATAGTTAACCTACTGCAGGAGAATTGAAAAGGCAAAGGAACATGAAGTATTACAAAAGTAGCAACTACAAGAAGCATTTATCACTCCTAGGGTTGATAGTAAAAGGGAAGAAATTGAGATTTAATCTGAAGGCTTAAACGAGGGACTCAGACCTCCAAGAGGGGCCCTGCTTGGTTGGTGTAAGTGCTTAGCAGGAGGAGCCCTGAGGAGCTGGGATTTAGACCTATGAGGAGGGGTCCCCAACTGAGGTACTAAGTCTCAAAGGGCTTTATAAAGTTGGTGCTGCTTTTGTGAAAAAACTGCAAAGTAGACCTAGCTCCTGTTATTGGAAACAACTAAGAACAAGACGAGCGATGAGCATGAGAGTAAAGAGCGTTATACCACTGAACAACTCCCAAAAAGGAGATTCTCAACAATAGGTGAATAAAATGATGCATGCTGAGGATATTAAACAGCCTCTCTCCTTGGCCACCTTATCAGTGCACTGAAAGATCGCATGTAGATAAAATGTGGTATCGAGGATGAAGCTAATCGCGGATTCAGTAGCATAAGCCCTCTTTCACCAAAGATGATATGGGTGATGCCATTGCTGATTGGTCAAACTAACAGATAGTACAAGAAACTGCTACTCTATGGGTATAGCCCATTGAGATACCTGCTTTATGCAGAGGTGTCTTGTTAGAACTCCCCCTTTTGAGCTGGGCCTAAACTTTGTCTCCTGTTCCCAGAACTCTTAGTCCTTCTCTTTTTGAACCTTCTTTCCTTGTGAGCTTTGAGATTTTTGATTTGAACTACTGTTCGATGCAACTCTATCTACATTGCTCCTATTAGGTATTCTTGAAGGTATGTTCATCCAGATGATTTGCTTCTGCCAAAAGCCCAGGTCTGTCAATAATCCAGGACAAAATTAACATAAATCTTGGGTTAAGGTCTTTAGGATTGTCCTGAAGATTTGTCTGGCTCATGATTAAGAATTCTCAAAGGAGAACTTCATTCTACCCAGAGCCAAGACAGAGAATGGAAATCTTTCTTGTCTTTTTCTAAGGGTTTTATTTGTTTCTGATCTACTGCTACCCTATGGGTATAGCCCTTTGGGATAACTGCTTCCATGCAGTTGTGTTTTATTAGGAGTCCCATCTTGAGCTGGTCCTACAATTTGTCTCTTGTTCCCAGCACTCTGCTTACTTATTCATCAAAACAGAAACTCAAATCCTTACCCAGGATTAAGTACATGTTCCCAGCATGAGAGCTGCTTTTATTTCTTGACTCTTCAGATTCTGATTTTACTTTGTAATTGACCTTTGAAGTTTCCCTAACTTTCTTTTAGTAATTTAAAATGTCTTTTCTTCCTCCCTTTTTGCTTTCTATATTTTTCCAGCATTTTTGTTGTTTTCAGAACAGAGGGCCTAGTCTACTATGTTTCAAAATGGAAATCTCTATGAGGCCAATTTTTAACAGATGCGAAAGGATAACTTCAAGGTTATAGAAACATACATCATCACCTCTGCCATTTTCTATCAAATTGGCCTAACCATGTGATCCAATCTTTTGGTGATTCTGTTTCTGTCTCTATAAAAATTCTCCTCTGTCACGGTTGTTGTGAGGATTGAAAGAGATTGTGGAGGTTGAAGCACTAGGTACTGGACTGACTGACACGTGTTGGGCTTTCATAAATTGTCATAAATCTAAGTACGATGAATTCTGATCCTTTCCAGATCCATATTTTAAAGCATTCTTTTATAAATCACACAAATATAAAGACATAGTCAAGTAAAATATACTATGACTTGTAAAAGAGCAATAGCAATACTAAGGTGTTGAAAATAAAGATTTCTTTTTCAAATGTTGGTTGTTAAACTGAACCACTAGAAATTAACTCAAATCCCCACAATAAAAACACATCTAAGACAAGTTGTATAATTAAAGGATAGATTATTTTGATAAGGCAACTCTGGAAATAGAGGAGCATTGCTTTTTGTTTAAAAATATGCAAGTTTTCTAACTCTCACAAGCACCCTTAATCATCACTCTGGGATGAGATGTAGCAGAAACTAACAGCAGTGGCTATAGATTTCCCATCCAAAAACTTGGTTACTTTTATAAATTCTTGCTAGTACACCATCTGTGTAGAAGACTGAGCATAAGTTCAATGTGCTCTGATATTTTTAGTCTCCAGATTGTTTTTAAAAATATTTATTTATTTACTTACTAGTTTACTAAAATCTCTAATTTTTTTCCTCTCTATTTGGAAGTAAGAACAATTTAATGATCACTGATTAGTTCTGGAACAGTTAATATGTTGGTAATTGAAAAATATACATTTAGGAGAAAATTATTTTGATTTCTTGGTCAATAAAGTTTAATACTGTCTTGACACAAAATAATTACATATGCATGTAGAATACAAATTTAAAACTATGCAGTTATTTAGAAAAAATTAAGTAACTGAGGATTCCTTTAGTTTCAAATTCTTTACCCTGGAGAAAGAATTTGACTCACGGTAACTAGAATGATCTAGCCGTATGTCTTTTTTCAACAATATTCACAATAAGCCTTAGTTTTTAGATGTCCCTGTCAAGCTTTATTGGTCTCTGCCCTAGCAGTGCTTCAGAGCTGTTTTTTTTTAAATCTGATTTCCACCTAGAAATTATTATCTTGTATTCATTACAGCCTTAGCTCTCTTATATTTCAAGAAATATGCTTAATTTTCAGAATGCCATTATCTTCTATTGTATAGTGGTCCCAAAATATACAAAACCCATACTATTTTTGGCAATGTTAATGAATACAAAAAACTGTCATATATAGGCTTTTTTTGTATTTCTGTTGAGTAAAAACTCAAGTTAAGGAGAAGCATTAACTGCAGTTCCCTGGTAGCCTAGCAGTTAAGAATTCAGTATTTTAGCTGCTATGGCTCAGGTTTGATCCCTTCCCCAGGAACTTCCACATGCCACAAGGATACCCTGCAGCCGCCAAAACAAGCTTTTATTGAACTAGGCATTGTGTTATATAAAAATAATAACCATAAATTAATATAAATTAGTAATGGTTATTGAGAACTTGCTAAGTGTCAGGCACTTTAGAAGATGGTCTCTAAATTACATTACTTAAAACAACTGCTTATGAGTAGGTACAGTTATTGCCATATCACAGATGAGGAAACTAAAGCACACTAAAGTTAGGTAATAGGTGATATATTTAAGATCATATACCTTATAAGTTACAGAGCCAGAAGTTACCCTCAGACAGCCTATTCCTAGGCCCTACTTCTTAACTTCTCTACCATGTTATTCCATTTCATATATCTATGAAATATATATATACATACATACATACATACATACATACGTATGTATATATATATACATATATATACATACATACACACATATATAGATAGATATAGATATAGATATAGATATCTCTCTCTCTCTCTCTCTCTCTATATATATATATAGAAAGAGAGAGAGAGAGAGGGAGAGATCTTTAACTCAGGTTATACAAAGGGAGCCAAGCAGAAGCGAAGTGACTTGCCTAAGTCTAGGTAGCAGAGACCAGAAGCCTGGGTGGACTTCCAGGATCCTTCCTTCTATGGTATCAAGCCTCCTTTATCACATGGTGAAATGAATTACAAATTGCATGCTCAAGTCTTAGTTTATGGTAAGTTATTTTGGTCTTAAAACTATTTTGGAATGAATTATAAGAGCTAAGTGCCATTTTCCTGGCATTTTGAATGAGATTTGTGTGTGTGTGCGTGTATGTGTATGTGGCTTTAACTGTGATATTAATTGATACTATGCTTCTTTTCTAAGTGTGGTTGTCAGCTGTTAACACTTCAATATAAACTTTTATGTATAAACATTGCCTAACATTCTATTTTTGGTTGATTATAGTTAGCTGCTATAAGGTTTGTGTGATAACTCTGAAGCTTCAGTATCGTAAAGATTCAAGTACAAGTATTTCTTTTACATCATCCAAGTAAGCTCCTAAGTGATTATTCTTAGTGAGAGCTCCAGAGTGACCAGTTGCTTTTGATATTCTCTTATGGCTTAAGTTGGTTTGCCTAGAATAGATCACAAAAGAAAAACCTAAAAGGCATTGCATAATCTCTGAAAATCTTCTCCTCCTATTTTTACTAAGGTTTATTTTGCAGAAATGCTAATTCTAAGGTCATTTTTGGTAGTTGTACAATAAAGCCTGATGTTTAAGAATTAGAGGTAAGGAATTACTTGGCACTTCTGTGATTCTGATCAAGTCAGAAAATCTCCTAAAGTATTGTTTTCCTGTATAGATTACCTGTTGTTCCTATACATGGATGCTGTTGAAGGTATCGCACAAGTAAATATATATGGAAGCATTTCATAAGTGATTAAGTGCTATACAAATAAATAAGAGCATGTATACCAAAAATTGCAATTGTACTATCAATTTTGGAGTGATTTGCTTATTTCAGTCCTTAAATAATACCTATTTTTCAGTTATGTCCTTTACGCTATAGAAAAATAAAGAAAAAAGACGTAGAGAAGAAGATTTGTGTAAAGTGAGAAATTCATTGCATTTCAGGAAAAAACTCTTACCATATTAAAGTTAATTATAGGTTTCTCTCAGTCAATTATTGATTTTAGAAAGAATGGGGAAAGAAGGCTTAGAATAATACTATACAATATTTCCTTCATCTATGAAAGTATGACAGAAAGATCTTTTGGTGTCTCATTTTTAACTTAATTGTCATTTATACAAACTGCAAAGTTCTCTTGCAAAAGATAACTGCAATCTTCAGCTGAACTTGGTCTAATGTGTCTTCTTGATTTGCTAGTGGGGGACCATAGTCTTTACTTTTATTTATTTATTTATTTATTTATTTATTTATTCATTTATTTATTTAATTTATTTATTTTTTGGTTATATCCACAGCAGAGGGAAGTTCCCAGGCCAAGGATTGAATCTGAGCGCCAGCTGTGATTTACGCCACAGCTACAGCAATGCTAGACCCTTAACCCACTGCACCCGGGCCGGAGATGGAACCCATGCCACCAGAGATAGTACCATATCATTAACTGACTGTGCCATAACAGGAATGCCTAATCTTTACTTTTTAATAACAAATGATAAACTCTGTCCTTTTACTTTTATTTCAAATGTAAAAGTTTTTATGTTTTCTTGGATGCCTTTTTATGAACATAGCTGATATATAGATAAAAGTAAAAAGAAAAATTTCAAAAAACTAAAATGTTGAATTCCTATAGACTAGCTGACTAATTTCTTCTTGGCAAGGACCTTGCTGTAAATCTTAACCTTGTTATTGAATCTCCTGTCTTCCTCTTGTGGGAAGTGCACTGATGGGGAATCCAGATGAAATTAAAATTCTGTTTCTTGAAAGACAGGAAGCTAGAAGTGCCACAGAAATTAATCAGGAGTGATAGACACAAATAAGTATTGCCATCACATTGGAATGAACACAATCTAGAGAAATTTAACCTCTTGGAGTCTAAGATGGGCTCTGGGAATTTCAAAAAGCTTTGGCATAATTTTTTTTTGCCCATGCCTGTCGCATGCAGAAGTTCCCAACCCAAGATTGAACCCGCACCCACGCCAGTAGCAGTGACTCAAGACAATGCAGTAACAACACTAGATCCTTAACCTGCTGAGTCACACAGGAATTCCTTTGGCATAATTCTTAAATTGAAATTCTTTCTTAATCACTGTCATATGAATGCTGAATACCTTTAGTAGTTTGGACAGAACAAGGATATTACCCCAACATGAAATACTAGGAGGCTTTGCATTTAATATATATTACTCATAATTAAAGACCACTGGCCTAGGAGTTCCCATTATGGCTCAGTGGTTAACGAACCCGACTAGTATCCATGAGAACACAGATTTGATCCTTGACCTTGCTCAGTGGGTTAAGGATCCAGTATTGCCGTGAGCTGTAGTGTAGGTCATACAAGTGGCTTGGATTCGCATTGCTGTGGTTGTGGTGTAGGCTGGCGGCTACAGCTCTAATTGGACCCCTAGCCTGGGAACCTCCATATGCCTCAGGTGTGGCCCTAAAAAGACCAAAAAAAAGAAAAAAAAGACCACTGGCCTAAATGGCCGGAGAATAAGGTTAATTCTGACTAGCTAGCTTGCTTTGTAACTTGAAACTTCGTAACGTTTTTCTTTTCTTTTGCTTTTTTAAATTTTATTATTTTTTTTAGGACTGCACCTGCAGCATATGGAGGTTCCTAGGCTAGAGGTCAAACGAGCTACAGCTGCCAGCCTACACCACAGCCACAACAACACTAGATCCAAGCCACTTCTGCAACCTATACAATAGCTCATGGCAACGCTGGATCCTTTAACCCACTGAGCGAGGCCAGGGATCGAACCTATATTCTCATGGGTGCTAGTCGGATTTGTTACCACTGAGTCACAAGGAGAGCTCCTTTGCCCCAGTTTTCTAACCTTAATAATGGGGATTTGAATTTTTTCCCCTTTTATTCTGTGATGATACCATTTATGTTTATAACATACTCCATTTAGTACCATTTCTTATTCCATACAGTGATTCTTAAATAGGAGTGCTCCTTGTCCCCACCAGTGTGAGAATTACCACTAGATAATCTCTCGCATCACTCAGAACTCTGTGTCCCCACTCCAGAAGGGTCAGGAGTTCAATGGAAAGTTTCTAAGCCAGTACTTTTCTTTCATATTACTTTCATCTAAGAATGATTAGTGCTCTTGCCAGGAGGATGCTTCTGGTGTTAAACTACCATTTTGTTGTATTAGAAATAGCTTAATTTTATCCTTAGTGTGTCATATTCAGGCATTAGAAGTCAACTTTAAGGGTACCTTTTGTATAGTATAAGCAGTTGGGATCTATAGAGCTAAATTCTCAGTTTGAATCAGCAATGAGAAATAGCTTATTCACTACCTAAATTAGTATTGAGAAACTTTTAACATTTGTATAGAGGGATCCAAGAAAGGTATAAGAGGACATTATAAACTTTCATTAAAGATTTTTTAAGCCAGTATTTTAATTTACTTTTTTAAAGGATTTTAATTTTGGGGGTGGAATTTGCAGTGAAAATGCTATTGTTGAAATAAGTGATTTTATTGCTAATCCCCTCTAATCATAATTATAAACTATTGGTTGAATGTCCATAAATGAATTCTAATTATTGTCGTGAAAAGAGGAGGGAAACAGCTATATTGCCTTTCACTAGGTATCTTTATATGAAAGGATATTTGGGGAGTGAGCCAGCCCTGATTCACTATTTTCTTTGAAAGAAAGCAATCACTTTGACTTTGTCATTCAGAAAGAAGAAATTATTGGCCTTTAAGATTTGCCTTCCCTGCAGATTGAGGTGCACTTATCTCCTACCTTCCTCACCTCCCACATTCAATATTTCCACAAAAGCAAGAAATTTGACATGTCCAGAAGGAATGAGAATTCTGGCCTTTGTTTCTATACACCTTCATTCATTTCTTTTAGGAAACAGGAGCAGTTTCCTTGAAGAGTAGTATCTGGAGGTGTGTTTGATTCTCTCATTTAGAGCTGCTTGACTTTGAGAGTCTGGGCTCTGTGCTTGCTCCTGTCTCCATGTTTAAGCATCCAGTGAATGGATCAGAGTCTATACCTGTCTCTGTCTTTATTTTCAGGGCTCAATGGTATAAGGCTTCAATTCTGATTAATTATGTGGGTCTACTCTGCTGACCTTTGTTCTTTAAATTACTGTCTGAATGTCCAGACTTTGAGATGGAGGTAAGAATGAGAGGAAAATATTAGGAGGCTGGAGTTTGGTCACATATTCAAATAACAAAGATATCTCATTTTCTTTTTTTCCTGTTTTTGCTTTTTATGGCTGCACCCAGAATATGCAGGTTCCCAGGCTAGGGGCCCAGTTGGAGCTGTAGCTGCTGGCCTATACCACAGCCACAGCAATATGGGATCCAAGCTGCATCTGTGACCTACACCACAGGTCATGGCAATGCTGGATCCTTAACCCACTGAGCAAGGCCAGGGTTTGAACCTGCATCCTCGTGGATACTAGTTGGGTTCATTAACCACTGAACCACACCGGGAACTCCTAAAGATATCTTAATTTCTATCAGACTGATTCTTTATTTTTCAATTTGTTTGAAATTTAGATGGGATGTAAGAGTGTGAACAATTATCATCTTTAAAACCTATTAATCTTTTTTACTAAGATATGAACGAGATAATTATCATTATTATAGATGTCTTCCTTCTTTATTTTGAACATATGCATTAATCCATTTAAAAATTTTGTTTTATTAAGACTTTACTTTTTAAGAACAGTTTTAGGTTTATGACAAATTTGAAAGTTACGAAGACTTCTCATATACTGCCTACCCCTTCACATGCGTAATGTCTTTCATTATCAATGTCGCACACTAGAATGGCACTTTTTTTTTAAGCAGGGAGAAACATACATTGAAATATCATAATCACCCCATATCCATAGTTTACCTTAAAGCTCACTCGATATTGTACATATGGGTTTGGACAAAGTATTTTCACTACCTTAAAAATCATCTGTTTTGCCTATTTACTTTCCTTACCCATACCCTGGCTACCACTGATATTTTTATTGTCTCCATAGCTCTTCCAGAATATTATATAGTTGGAATCATACAGTATGTAATCTTTTCAGATTGGCTTCTTTCATATAGTATTATTCATTTAGATTTCCTCCATGTTCTTTCATGGCTTGAAATATCATTTCTTTTTTAATGCTGAATAATATTCTGTTGTCTGGATGTACCAAAGGTGATTTATTTGTTCACCTACTGAAGGACTTCTTGGCTGCTTCCCGGTGGTTGCAATTGTGAGTGAAGCTCATACAAACAACTATGTGCATGGCTTTTGCGGACATAAGTTTTCAGCTTCTTTGACTAAATGTCAAGGAGCATGATTGCTAGACTTGTGAGAAAGTATGTTTAGCTTTGTCAGAAATTGCCACACTGTTTTCCAAAGACGTAGTTCCATTTTTGCATTCCTACTAGCAATAAATGAGAATTTCTGATGCCCCACATCTTTGTCAGCATTTGGTGTTGTCAGTGTTCTGGATTTTGGCTATTCTAGTAGTTGTGTAGTGGTATCTCATTGTTGTTTTAATTTGCCTTTAAGATGCAGAGCATCTTTTCCTAGGCTTATTTGCCATCTGTATATAATCTTTGGTGAGGTATCTGTTAAAGTCTTTGGCCCATTTTTAAATCAGGTTCTTTTTTTTCATATTATTTAATATTTCTTTGTATATTTTTTTCATGTTAACAATGAATTTTATTTCAGTTATAGGTGTATAAAGATCATAAGTCAATTCGATAGATTTTGTGTCCCAAACCCACAGTGCATCCCCCCACCCCCCAGATTGTCTTATTTGAAAAACCAAGGTTTTCCAAAATCTGTGAGTCATTGTCTGTTCTTCAAAGAAGTTCATTGTGTCTCTTTAGTTTCCACATGTAAGCGGTAACATTGGGTGTTGCTGTCTAATTGTCTGACTGGTTCCACTTCG
>PVHT021183634.1:38723638-38772690 GCA_004024745.2 Catagonus wagneri | reverse complement strand
ATAGGTTTTTGGTGTGGTGACCTTTTTGCCAACAATAGAGTGGTAGCCTCTCTTAGTTCTGGCATTTGCCTCCCCTGTGACTATAGTTGGTATGGGGGGGGGGCTTGCTGTAGGCTTCCTGATGGGAGGGACTGATGCCTGCCCACTGGTAGGTGGGGTTGATTCCTAGCCCTCTGATGGGTGGGGCTTTGTCTCTGGATGAGATTAGAGGCTGGCTGTGTGCCTGAGGGGTCTTTAGGCAGCCTGTTTACTGATGGGTGGGGCTGTGATCCCACCTAAATTATTGTTTGGCCTGTGGCTTCTAAGTGCTGATGGCAGGGACCAGATTTTCCCAGAAATGGCCCCCTCCAGAGAAATGCAGACTGATGAATATTCCGGAGAGCTTCACCTCCAATGTCCTTCCCCCACCACAAGCCACAGTCACCCCTGTTTTCCCAGGAGATCCTCCAGGAATTGCAGTCAGGTTTCACCCAGATTCCTATGGAGACTGCTTTGCCCTGGGACCCCGTGCACGTGAAAGTCTGTGTGTGTCTTTCAAGAATGGGGTCTCTGTTTCCCCCAGTCCTGTGGAGCTCCTGCACACAGCCCCGCTGGCCTTCAATGCCAGATGCTCCGGGGGCTCTTTCTCCCTGTGCCCGATCCCCAGGCATGGGGTTTTGATGTGGGGCTCAGAACTCTCAGTCCTGTAGCTGAGTCTCTGTGATGCAGTTACTTTCCAGTCTGTGGGGCTTTCCACCCAGGAGGTATGGGGTTGCTTCTATCACGTAATCACCCCTCCTACCTCTTCATGTGGTCTCCTCTTTGTCTTTTGGAGTAGAATTTATTTTTTGGAAGTTTACAGTCCATTTGGTTGAAGGTTGCTTGGCATTTGGTTGTAGTTTTGCTGTTTTTCGGGAGAGAAGTTGAACTCCAGTCCTTCTATTCTGCCATCTTAATCCAATTCTATCCTATTTCGTATATTTATAACATGTGTTTTTTGCAAATATTTTCCCCCAGTCTATAGCTTGTCTTTTCATTTCTTAATTTTTTTCTCTCTTCTTCTCTTTCACCGAATGGTTTTTAATTTTAATGAAGTCCAGCTTATCAATTATTTATTTTATGAATTAGGTTTTGGTGTTGTATCTAAAATGGTATCACCATACCCAAGGTCATTCCATTTTTCTCCTGTGACATCTCGGAGTTTCATAGTTATACATTTTACATTTAGGTCTGATCAAATTTGAGTTAAATTTTATGAAGCGTGTAAGGTCTGTGCCTAGATAAAATTTTTTGAATATAAATGTCCAGTTGTTCCAGCACTGTTTTTTATGAAGCTATTTTTGTTTCATCTTATTGCTTTTGTTTCTTTGTCAAAGATAAGTTAACAAAGAGGCCTTTTCTGGGGTCCCTGTTCTCATTCATTGATATACCTGTCTTCTTTCCTCCATTACTGCACTGTCTTGATTACTGAATCTTTATAGTAAATTTTGAGGTTGTGTAGCGTCAGTCCTTCTTTTCAATCAGTCGTTGTGTTGGCTATTCCAGTCCATAAACTTGAGAATCAGTTTGTAGACATCCATAAAATAACTTACTGGGATTTTTATTGGGGCCATATTGAATCTATCAATAGATCAACTTGGGAAGAGCTAAGATCTTGACAATATTGTTTTCCTGTCTATGAGCATGGGATACATCTCCATTTATTTAGCTATTCTTTGATTTCATTCATCAGAGTTTTGTAGTTTTCCTCATGTAAATCTCATACATATGTTGTTATATTTATACTTAAATATTTCTCTCTTTTTTGGTTGCTGATATAAATATTACTGTTTTTGTTTTAAATTATACTTGTTTATTGTTGGCATATTTATGGCAAGCAATTTTTGTGTATTAACCTTTTATTGCGTAACCTTGCCATAATTGCTTATCACTTCCAGGAGTTTTATTGTTGATTTTTCTGGATTTTCTACACAGACAATCACACCATCTGTAAAAAAGACACTTTTATATTTCTTCCCAATCTGATTAATTTTATTTGCTTTTCTTGCCTTGTTGCATTTGCAAGTACTTCCAATAGTGTGCTGAAAAGGAAAAGTGAGAATGGACAGTCTTGCCTTGTACCTGTTATTAGTGGGGATGCTTCTAGAGTTTCTCACCGTTAAATAGTTAGCTGTAGACTTATTTGCAGATAGTCTTTATCAAATTGAGGCAGTTCACCCCTATTCCTTTTTGACTGAGACTTTTTTTTTAAGTCATGAATTGGTGTTGGATTATGTCAAATGCTTTTTCTGCATCTGTTGATATGATCATGTGATTTTACTTTTTTAGTTTTTTGATGTGCTGGATTACATTTATTTTTTAAATTTAAGTATAGTTGATTCACAATATTATTTTAGTTTCATGTGTACAGCATTGTGTTTCAGTATTTTTACAGATTATACTCCAGTAAAAGTTATTATAAGATACTGGCTATAACTCCCTGTGATATACAATATATCCTTATTGCTTATTTATTTCATATATAATAGTTTTTATTTCTTAACCCATACCCCTACTTTACTCCTTCCCTCTCCCTTTTGGTAGCCTCTAGTTTGTTTCTATATCTGTGAGTCTGTTTCTGTTTTGCATATACATTAATTTGCATTATTTTTTAAAGTCCACACGTAGGTGATATCATACAGTATTTGTTTTTCTCGGTCTGACTTATTTCACTAAGAATAATATTCTCTGGGTTAGTTCACACTGTTACAAATGACAGAATTCATTATTGTTAATGGCTGAATATTATTTCATTGTGTATATTATGTCACATCTTCTTTATCCATTTGTCTGATGATGAACACTTGAAGTGCTTCCATATCTTGGCTCTTATAAATAATACTTCTGTGAAAATTAGGGTACATGATATTATTTTGAATTGGTGTTTTCATTTTTTTCTAATATATACTCAGTGGTGGAACTGCATAATCTTATGGTAGTTCTGTTGTTAGTTTTTGAGGAACCTTTATAATCTTTGCACTGTTTTCCATAGCAACTGTGCAAACTATTATATATAGAATGGATAAACAACACAGTCCTACTGTATAGTGCAGGGAACTATGTTAAATATTCTATGATAAACCACCATGGAAAAGAATATTTAAAAAAGAATGTACACACACACACACACATATACACATACACATACATACATATATTCATACATATATATTCATGTATGTATGAATCGCTTTGCTGTACAGCAGAAATTAACACAACATTATAAATCAACTGTATTTCAGTTTTAAAAAGTAGATTAGAGGGAACATATAATAAAGGCTATTTAACAAACCAACAGCTAATATCATACTCCATGGTGAAGAGCTGAAAGCCTTTCTTCTAAATTCAGGACAAAGACAAAGATGCTCGTTCTTCTGTTTAACATATTGTTAGAAGTCCTAGCCACATCAGTCAGACAAGAAAAAGAAATAAATGACATCTGAATTGGAAGGGGATACTAAAAACTGTCACTATTTACAGATGACATGGTACTTTATATAGAAAACTCTAAAGTCTCCACCCCATAACTGTTAGAACTAATAAATGAATTCAGCAAAATGGCAGGATGGAAAATTAATATATAGAAATCTTTTTTTTTCTATGCTCTAATAATGAGCTCTCAGAAAGAAAAAGTTATAAAAAGTTATTTTTAAAACTGCATCAAAAAATGAAATAACTAGGAATAAACATACCTTAGGATGTGAAAGCCTTGTACTCTGAAAACTATAAAACACTGATGAAGGAAACCAAAGATGATAGAAAAAATGGAAGAATATCTCATGTTCTTAGATTAGAAGATACTATTGTTATAATGGTCATAGTACCCAAAGAAATACCTGTGGTATTATTCACAGAACTAGAACAAATAATCCTAAAATTCATGTGAAACCATAAAAGACCCCTAATTGCCAAGCAATCTTTAGTGAAAAGAAGAAAGGTAGAGGTATCATGCTCCTAGTCTTCAGTCTATACTACAAAGCTACAGTGATTAAAACAGGTTGGTATTGGCACAGAAGCAGACACATAAGTTAGTGGAACAGAATAGTAAGCCCTGGAAGAAACCCATGTACCTATGATCAGTCTATGATAAAGAGGCAAGAATATACAATGGAGAAGAGACAGTATGTTGAACAAATAAACTGGGAAAACTGGATAGGTATATGTAAAATAGTGAGATCAGGACATTTTGAAAGTTGAATCAGCTTTGTATATCTAGGATAAATCCTACTTGGTTGTGATATATAATTACTTTTATTTTTTTGGATTTGAATTCTAGTATATTGCTGAGGAGTTTTGCATCTATGTTCATGAGAGATATTGGTCTGTAGTTTTCTCTTACTTTCATGTCTTTACCTGCTTTTAGTATTGGTGTAATGCATGCCTTATAGAATGGTTTAGGAGATATTCTCTTTGCTTCTATCCTCAGAGGAAATCATAGAGAATTGGTACAATTCTTCCTTAAATGTTTGGAAGAATTCACTAGTGAACCCATCTGGGTCAGATGCACTTTGTTTGAAAGGTTATTAAATTATTGATTCAATTTTGTTAATGCAAATAGGCCTATTCAAATAATCTGTTTCTTCTTGTGTGAGTTTTCCCAAATTGTGTCTTTCTAGGAATTTGTCCATCTAGGTTATCAAATCTGTGGGTGTAAAGTTGTTCATAGTATTCTTTTATTGTCCTTTTAATTTCCATGGGATCCATAGTGATGTTCTCTCTTTCATTTCTGATAGTAATTTATAATTTTTCTCTTTTTTTCTTAGTCAGCCTAAATGTTTATCAATGTTATTGATTTTTTTCAAAGAAACAGCTCTTTTCCTTTTTTTTTCTTTTTTTAAGAACTAGCTTTTGGCTTCATTTATTTTCTCCATTCATTTCCTGTGTTCAGTTTCATTCATTTATGCTCTAATTCTTTTTTTTAATTACTTAATGAATTTTATTACATTTTTAGGTGTACAAAATCATCACAATCAAATTTTATAGCATTTCCATCCCAAACCCTCAGTGTGTCCCCCCCAGCCCCCAACTTGTCTCATTTGGAAACCATAAGTTTTCCATAGTCTGTGAGTCAGTATCTGTTCTGCAAAGAAGTTCATTGTGTCCTTTTTTTAGATTCCACATGTAAGTGATAGCATTTGGTGTTGTCTCATTGTCTGACTGACTTCACCTTGCATGATAATTTCTAGGTCCATCTATGTTGCTATAAATGCTGTTATTTCGTTTCTTCTAATGGCTGAGTAATATTCCATTGTGTATATGTACCACATCTTCCCTGTCCATTCCTCTGTCAATGGGCATTTAGTTTGTTTTCATGACTTGGCTATTGTATAGAGTGCTGCAATGAATATTGGAGTACGTGTGTCTCTTTGAGTTGTGGTTTTCTCTGGATAGTTGCCCAGGAGTGGCATTGCTGCCTCAAATGATAATTCTATTTTTAGTTTTCTTTTCTCTTTTCTCTCTTTTTTTTTGCCTCTTGTCATTTTAGGGCCACACCTGCGGCATTGGAGGTTCCCAGGCTAGGGGTCTAATCAAAGCTGTAGCTGCTGGCTGAAGCCACAGCCACAGCAACGTGGGATCTGAGCTGTGCCTGCGACCTACACCACAGCTCATGGCAACGCTGGATCCTTAACCCACTGAGCGATGCCAGAGATCCAACCCACAACCTCATGTTTCCTAGTCGGATTTGTTTCCGCTGAGCCACTACAGGAATTCCTATTTTTAGTTTTCTAAGGAATCTCCATACTGTTTTCTACAGTGGTTGCACCAATTTACATTTCTACCAACAGTGTAGTAGGGTTACTTTTTCTCCACACCCTCTCCAGCACTTATTTTTTGTAGACTTTTTGATGATGGCCATTCTGGCTGGTGTAAGGTGGTACCTCATAGTGGTTTTGATTTGCATTTCTCTAATAGTGAGTGATGTTGAACATCTTTTCATGTGTTTTTTAGCTGCCTATATGTCTTCTTTGGAGAATTGTCTCTTTGGATCTTCTGCCCATTTTTTGATGGGGTTGTTTGTTTTTTTTTGGTATTGAGCTGTAGGAGGTGTTTATAAATTTTGGAGATTAATCCCTTGTCAGTTGATTCATTTGCAAATATTTTCCTCCATTCTGTGGACTGTCTTTTCATTTTGTTGAGGGTTTCCTTTGCTGTGCAGAAACTTTCAAGTTTAATTAAGTCCCATTTGTTTATTTTTCTTTTTATTGTCATCACTCTAACAGGTGGATCTCAGAAGATGTTGCTGTGGTTTATGTCAGAGAGTGTTTGACCTATGTTTTCCTCTAAGAGTTTTATAGTATCTGGTCTTATATCTAGGTCTTTAATCCATTTTGAGTTTAATTTTGTGTATGGTGTTAGGAAGTGTTCTAATTGCATTTTTTGACATGTGGCTGTCCAGCTTTCCCAGCAGCTTTCCCTTATTGAAGGGGCTGTCTTTTCTCTATTGTACATTCTTGCCTCCTTTGTCATAGATTAGTTGACTATCGGTGCATGGGTTTAATTCTGGGCTTTCTATCCTGTTCCACTGATCTATATTTCTGTCTTTGTGCCAGTACCATATGGTTTTGATGACTGTAGCTTTGTAGTAGAGCCTGAAGTCAGGGAGCCTGATTCCTTCAGCTCCATTTTTCTTTTTCAGGATGTCTTTGGCTATTCTGTGTCTTTTGTGCTTCCAAACAAGCTTTAAAGTATTTTGTTCTAGTTCTGTGAAAAATGTCCTTGGTACTTTGATAGGAATTGCACTGAATCTGTAGATTGCCTTGGGTAGTATAGTCATTTTGATAATATTGACTCTTCCAATCCAAGATATGTTCTAATTCTTATTATTTCTTTTTTGCTGCTTAATTTGGTTGTAATTTGCTCTTTTTTTCTAGTTTCATATGTTGGAATCCTGGATAATTAATTTTAGTTTTTTCTTGTTTTCTAATACATGTATTTATTGACTACTATAAATTTTCCTCTAAACACTGCTTTTGCTGCATTCCACAAATTTTGACAATTTGTGTTTTAATTTTCACTTAATACAAAATATATTTGAATTCCTCTTGAGATTTCTTTTTTTAGTATATGTGTTTTCTAGAAGTGTGATATTTAAGTTCCATTTAGGGGGTTTATCCAGCTGTCTTTCAGTTATTGATTTGTAGTTTAATTTCATTGTGGTTTGTGGGCAGACATTGTACGATTTCTATTCTTTTAAATTTGTCAAGTTGTGTTTTATGCCCAGAGTATGGCCTATTTTGGTGAATATTGCATGTCAGCCTAAGAAAAATATGAACTATGCTTCTGTTGGATGGAGTAGTCTCTTGATGTCAGTTATATCCAGTTGATTGATGGTGTTGTTGAGTTCAACTCTGACCTTGCTGGTTTTCTGTCTGATTGATCTGTCAATTTCTGAGAGGGGGGCATTGAAATCTCCAACTGTGATAGTGGATTCATCTTTTTCTCCTTGCAGTTCTGTCAGTTTCTGCCTCATGTGGTTTGATACTCTTTTGTTAGATATCTTCTTGGAGAATTGATCCCTTATCATTGTGTAACACCCTTCTTTATCCCTGATAATTTTTCATAATTTGATCTTCTTTCTCTGAAATTAATATAGCTACTCTTGCTTCTTTTGATTAGTGTTAGCATATTATATTTTTCTCCATCCATTTACTTTTAATCTTTATGTTTCTCTATATTTTAAATGAATTTCTTGGAGTTCCCATCGTGGCTCAGCAGAAACAAATCCAACTAGGAACCATGAGTTTGTGGGTTCGATCCCTAGCCTCACTCAGTGGGATATGGATCCATGGTTGCCATGAGCTGTGGCGTAGGTTGCAGATACAGCTTGGATCCCATGTTCCTGTGGCTGTGGCATTGGCTGGCAGCTGTAGCTCCGATTCAACTCCTAGCCTGGGAACCTCCACATGCTGCGTGTGGGGCCCTAAAACAACAAAAAGACCAAAAAATGGATTTCTTGTTAACAGTATATAGTTGGGTCATGTTTTTTGACCCACTCTCATAGTCTCTCTCTTAATAGGTGCATTTAGACCATTGACATTTCATTTTAACTTTTTTTTTTTGCCTTTTGGCTTTTTTAGGAATGCACCTGTGGCAAAGGAGGTTTCTAGGCTAGGGGTCTAATCGGAACTACAGCTACTGGCCTGTGCCTGAGCCACAGTGACTCTGGCATGGAGCCATGTCTGCAAACTACACCACAGCTCACGGCAATGCCAGATCCTTAACCCACTTGAGCGAGGCCAAGGATCAAACCCACAGCCTCATGGTTCCTAGTCAGATTCATTTCTGCTGAACCATGATGGGAACTCCTAACTTTTTTGTTTTTTTAATTCATGAAAATAATCTCACCATGAAACTACCAAATTGTGTCTATATCCTAGAACTTTGGCTTATATAACATGAAAGCATACATTAAATTTTGATATAAATATCCTGGAATCATACCATGTAATATAGAATTTAGCATAGAGCTCATGCATTTTAAGGCTATAAATAAAAATATTTATATGCTGTGAAGTTAATAATTCAACATATAGTTATATATTTCATTATTGTGCTGAGGATACAGCTAAGAATGATATAAACAAACTCTAGAAAGGCATTTTGTGAATGAAGCTATTTTAAAGAAGGACGGTATAGGACTATGATGAAAATTAAATCTAAAGATGTGCTAGAAAGTGACTGGGGGTTGAAGAAACTATATAATATGTCAATCAAAGTGCATTAGTCAAGATGGCTCAAATTATGCTGCAATCTCCAGATGTTAGTGGGTTAACAGTACAAAAACTTATTCTTATTCCAGTTACATATCCAAGTCAGATAGTCAGGTGGCAGGAGGGTTGTGCCTTGGTCATCACAGTCTGTAGAAACACAGGATGTCAAAGCTTCCATATATATTTTTTTCTATGATCACCATTGCAGAGGACAGGAGATGTGGTGCTATTGCTAGAACTGACAGATGTCACTTCCTTGTAAAAAGTTCTGCATGCTGCTTCTTTAATTTCACTGGCCACAACAAGGTGCCTGGCCATGTCTGACTTCAGAGGAAATGAGGGAATACAATCACACCAAGGCCTAGAAGGAGGAGTCCTGGACTATTTATGAACATCCCTAATGACTATTACAGAAAGCCTCTATGAGGAAGTGATGTTTTAGTTGAGACCTGATCAGTAAGTATTAGCCAGTCCAACATGCATGTAGACAATGATTCTTAATCCTTGATGCCCATTAAAGTGACCATGGACAGAAACTGTACTGTGTGCTTTCCGGCATTAATTCTGTTATCTCATAGCTCTGCTGAGATTCTGCTTTCATCTTCATTTTATAGAAAAAGAAACTGAGGTGGAGGGAGGTTGTATTACTTTCACAAGTTTGCAAAAATAATATGTAGAGGAGTCAGTCATTCATATAGTCTGGCTCCATGACTCACAATTTTAACTACTCTAATACAGTCCCTGTTTAAATTATATGAATTATAGTTTTATATGCAACTAAGTTAAAATCAAGAGTGCTGCTCCCTTGGACTCACCATCTCTATCCTTGCCTCAGATGTGTATGCATAGTTCATACGTATGTTCATATGAACACATTAGATTACTTGCATATATATACTCCAGCCCTTAGTAAATGGGACTGCTTTGTGTCATGACTGCCCTTGTTTGCTCTATTTCAGACATACTGTCCTCTTTGGTATCCTTTGGTCCTCAAAGCACCTTTCAACTTCAGAATCTTTTCACTGACTCTTCCCTTTACTTGGAAACCAGTTCCCCCAGATTTCCAAATGATTTTCTCCCTGACTTTATTCAACTCTTTGTTCAGACATCACCATTTCAGTGAGGCCTACCATACCACTTAATGTCACAACCCTCCCTCTGCACTCCACATCTCTCTTACCTGCTTTGTTTTCCTCCATAGTACTTATTTCCATCTAAATGTATTTTATTTATTTTGTATGTTTTATTTTTTATCTTCATCTATTAGACTTTGGGACATTCCAGATTATATGACAACAAGGATTTTTTTTCCTGTTTTGATCCTTCATATATCCCTAGGACCTAGAAGAGGGCAAGCATATAGTAGAAACTCAGTAAACGTTGGTTACCTGGATGCTTTCTGGGAATTCAGGCCCAAGAATTGACCAAGGAGGGTAAACGAGTTTGGATGTCACAGTCTTGTCAGGGCATGTGAGGGCTGAGTGGAATGCCTGTCTCTGAGATGTGGTATGATAGGAAGTATACGCCTCATTAGTGTGGTCTGTTAGGGCTATCCTCATCCAAAAGAGTATATAAACAAGACTGATCGACAGTCATTGAAGCCAAGGAGATGAATATAATTCTGTGTAGCATGTTTTTCCTCTTTCTCTCATCCTTGTTCAACTCCTAAGAGATCAACACAGGGAAGGGTAAGTACAGGAGTCTGGGTGGTGGTTGGGGCAGACAAAGAGCTGACTATGCCTCCCTTCAACTTCAAACTACTAGTCACAGGCTGTCCTACCCTGGAGGTAGAGAGAGCTTTGAATTGGATATGGGATTGAAATTTTATACTGAACAGGACTGTATTTTACAATACTGAAATAAGATTTTTCTAATAACCAAAATTCACTTAAAAATTGCCAAATCTGCCACAATTTCATTAAGGGAGTCACTGTAGTAGAGGAAAGTTTTGTTCTATATAGCTTCTTGGAGGAATGTATTGATAAGACCATAAAACATTTTATTGTTTATACCTCAGAAAATGAATCATCCTCAATACAACATTTTACTTTAAAACTAGATATTGTTATCCCATTAGAGAAAGTAGAAATTAAGGCTTAGAAAATTAAACAATAAATTTAAGGGCACACCACATAAAGTATCAGCCAGGATTAAATATTAGGTTTGGGTGTATCCCATGTCTATACTTTAGTGTTGGGTATGTTTCCTCACTTATAATGAGATGGAAGGAAGAGCCAAAGGAAAACACACATCACCCACACACACACATGCACACACATGCGCACTTACATCTCCTTCTGCTCAACCCATTTTACATTGTTCTTATGAAAGTACTGTACGTAAATTGTCTCTCTGTGGAAATCTTCCTGAACAGTTTGATACCCCCAAATTTATGCATCTGGAAAATTATCCAGTAGCATTAAGAAAATATTAATATACTTGGATGGAAACTGGTTACATTCACTCCTTCGTGTAGTTTCCCTCCCTGTTTTTTTCAGTAACATTCAATTAATAACTAACATTCAGTTAAAAGCTGGAATTACTTCATTAGCTTAGCCAAATTATCTTTTTATGCTGGTGATAAATAAGCAGCTATTAGCAATGATTCACATTAGTTCCGTAGTTTAAAACAGCTAATTTTCTCCTGGATGCTTTACAGCACTCACACCGATACTTTTGCTCAATGTATTCTTATTACAGTGCTTGTACTTACAAGGTCATCATCTTCTTTTGAACCAGACCATAAATTTCTCTTCTCTGCAAGGCTAAACTTGTAGAACCTACTTTATTAGAGGCAGGTATTTTTGTTTGGATCTCTGGGTTGGTTCAGAGGCCTAGGGTGAGATACGGAAGACAGACCAGCTGTTTGAAATGTTGGATGAATTTTCAAGTACACGAATAGTGCATTCAGGGTAGGCGATCATCCTGTGAAGGAAGGGGCTGAAAGCCCCATGGTCTTTTTCACTCTTTCTGTTATACTGTCCTTTGCTTTATCCTTCCATTTACTTTCATCAAGAACTCAGATAGACTCAGAAGGGACAATGATAGCTTCTTTTTAAAGTATAATGTATCATCCATAGAATGTAATCATCTTGCCTTTGGAACCTAACCAGTAAAATGACTGGCCCTGAGAATTTTGCCTCACTTACTATGAAATCTTAAGCTGATGTTCAGTCAGTTATCAAACTCAACGTACACCTGTTTTATATATAGAACACTGGAAATAGTTCTTCCATAATATCCAAGTATTCTACAAACATCAGGAGGAAATCAGAAGATAGAAGTTAATTAGAAGAACCACTCTTCTGTGTTGATTGGTGGCTTTTCATTCATTAGATCAGGTTCAAAGATTATAAATTCTTAAATGTGACTGTGGTGTCTACTGTTACTTTATAGATTTATGTTTGTGATATTCTTCCTTGATAACTCAGATGTGTTTGGCATCAATTGAACAGTATTCTCATGGTCTAAAAGCTAGGATTCTTAGAAGTTTCTCAACAGAAATAATCCACTCTTTAAATTTAATTTTGCTTTTATAAAAATAACTTTTAAAAAAGCATCTAAATATAATTCTAGTTTTAAAATATACTGAAGAGGGATTTATAAAGGAAATAAAAATATTATTAGATATAATTTAGCATTTTTCTCACTAAAACCATTAGTGTTAAATATAACCTAGATTTCCTCCTGGTAGTGGTTGTTTTTACTTTAATCTGTAGAAATAGGAATCATCCGCTGTGCAAAAAGAGTTACTTTAAGAAGTCTTGCCTGGAGTTCCCGTCGTGGCTCAGTGGTTAACTAATCTAAGAACCATGAGGTTGTGCGTTCGATCCCTGGCCTTGCTCAGTGGGTTAAGGATCCGGCTTTGCTGTGAGCTGTGGTGTAGGTTGCAGACGCGGCTCGGATCCTGCATTGCTGTGGCTGTGGCGAAGGCTGGCAGCTACAGCTCCTGTTAGACCCCTAGCCTGGGAACCTCCATATGCCTCAGGTGCGGCCTTAGATAAGGCAAAAAGACAAAAAAAAAAGTCTTGCCTGATTGTAGTATTTAAGTTTAGTCACTCCTTGAGTACTTAGTATGTACTAGACCTTTTGCTCCAACTTTAAAGAACTATTAGTATAGTGAGGGACATTCATTGGATAGTAAATGTTTATAATTAGATAGGATAAGTGGTCCTTTAAAGTCTTGTGGCATTACAGAGGGAGAAGTAATCTGTGATTACATTGGAATTTGGGGGATGCTAGACATTAAATCAGAGAGAAGAGCATATTAGGCAAAAGGAACAACATAAAAAATAAGCCATGGAAGTAAAATCAAAATTATCTGGGAATGCCATAATTTGGGATAGAAAATATGAGAAATGACTAGAGTTATAGGTGGAAGGATAACTGGGGACATACTTTCAAGGTTATAAAGAATTGTTCTGAAATATTTATAACCAATGGACAACCATTGATAGGTCTATAGATGCCTTGGAATCTCTGACCTTAACAATGCCACAGTACTGTTGTGTCACAACTCCCGAACTAAGCGAGCATCTTGCACATGCATCTGCAGATCAATTAAAGTTCACCTGATCTGGATGGGTACGGTTAGGCTGGTGCCAGAAATCCAGAAGCCATATCTACAGCCCCTTTCCACCAATCCCTCATCCTCCTTGGACTAAGAGCTACTGGAAGCATTTTCTTCTCATGGTAAAAGGCTAGGGCACAGGGCAGCAAGCCCACTGCACATGAACATTTTGGGTTTTTTTTTTTTTTTCCATGCCATGTCTAACCCATTAGCCAAAGTAAGCTAAATGGCCAAGGCTCCAATTTAGGGGTCAAAGACATATTCTACCTACTGCGAAGCCATGACCTAGGTATGAAAGTATGAAACTACTACAAAAGGGTGAACTATTGAGATGAGTCTGCAATACTCTATATGGCCGTTTATATTACTCTGGAAACCTGGATCTTCTTTTCTCATTGAATAAACTTAAGTTTTTTTCTGGTTAATCATAAAGGATAATGAAGAGCTGTCACAAAGAAAGCCCGCAACTGACCCTGATCCAGCACATGTGCACAATGCTGCTAAATTTGGGTGGCTGTGTTTTTCAGAGAACAGGTGTCTAAACTGGTGGGGCATGTTCCTTTTAGGTATTCCACTCCTCAGAAATCCAGAAGCCATAGCTACAGCCCCTTTCCACCAATGCTGAGGTAAATCTTAAAATCTTTCCTAGAGATCAGCCAATTCCAAGTTATTGATTGCCCTTGATTCTGTTTAACTTATGAGAACAAGCAAACTCCCCACTTGAGGTGATACAGTATCTGCTGTTCCTGGGAAAGAAAGACTAAATAAATGTTACAGAAAGGAAGTGGTAAGAGGCAGTGTCCACCTCACCCGTAAATGCTACGTGTGTCTTTGTGTCCGTCTCTGCTGTCACCTGGAATTCTTTTACCTCGGTTGTGTAAAGGTTTTCCACCGCAGTCTCTTTCTGCTGTCTTCTGCATCTTTTCCCATAAGGTAGGCAGTTTACAGTAATAGCATAGGAATGAAGCTCTGCTTCGGGCAGAAAAGGTTAAACATTTTTAAAATGCAAACCAGATAAATTTTTAAATACCTCAAAATAGTCTTGGTGCCACATCGCCTCCATACCATCCCCAGCCATTCTCTTAACAAAAGACGCTCCTCTCTTAGGCAAGCTTCTCATTTGTCAGAGGAGAGATTTCCTTGTCTCCTCAGCGGCACACTCTGTATAATTTAAGGTGACTCACTGTACAGGAAAGTTCACCTTCCATTAGCATGTTTTCTTTAGTAAGCACTCTCTTGCAAGTGCTGTAGTGTAAACATGAGTGCCTACGAATATGAACATTTATTAAATAGCACTGATGAATATTTCAATACCTCGGGGAGAGCAATTCACAGCTCAATCATTCAGGCTGTTTTAAGTGCAGCACAGGACAATTCCACTACATCTTCCATTAATATTTAATTGCCCATTTTATTCTGTTTACCTTTTTGGTTAATATATAATTTAAAGCCCTTCTACTAAAAAGGGGGGAAAAGAGAACAGCTGTTCATCTGCTTTTAACAAATCTCTGGTGAGAGCTTTTATCTCATTTAAAATTCATTGCAAAGAGTTTTTATTTAATATCAGTAACACAAAACCTCAGGTATTAAAAGTAAAACTTGGAAGTGACTCTCATGCAAAAAGCCTAGCTGTGACTTGGGTTTGATTACACATCCATTCCTGAGTGGCAGGCATTGACAGGAAACGTCTGAATTGCCAGCAGTGGCGCCATGTGTCACGTCCTCATGAAACAGAATCACAGTAACTCGACCTGACACATTCTGACAACATGTCGGAAAGTTGTTATGCACCCTGCAGAAAGTGAGTCCTGTCATCCCAGCAATATGGATTTTACTGACGGGATAAAACACTTCTCTGCTTGTTAAAGGACAAGAGTCAAATATGTGCATGGCCCTGAGGAGCCGGGGAATCCGTGATGCGCTAACCATTCGTTTCTCCTTGCTGCCCGCCCCCCCTTGGTGGAGGTGGATGCTATTGGCTTCTCTTTTTTCAGTGTTCAGAGTCCCAGGGCCTATCTCTTGTCATTTTCGCTTTTCGTTCCTCCCAGTTGGCTGCAGTTGTTTGTCACAAGTCTGTCCCTTAAACCCTACCTGGTGACAAGGACCCTGACATTTAGACAGATCTCTGTGTTATTGGGGGCTTCCTAGACCTCCCAGGCTAGTCAGTAAAACCAAGTCCACTTTCACCTCAGTGAGGGTCACCCTCTCTCTTCATCTTCAGTCACCTGGAATCAGCTGCTTTCCAGGACAGTGAGCTGCATAATCTCCTGTTCTTCTTGCTCCACTTGATCTCTGCAGCAAATTCATTCCTTCCCATCTACTGAGATATGGTCTGTTTAAGTATTCCCAGCATGGCCAAGCCAGCAGCAGCAGGAACCCCAAAACACCATCACCACTGTCGCTTTACTTCAGTTCTGAAATTTCTTTTCTAGGGTAGATTTCTCTTACCTGCTTTGTATCATGTTATTACTGCTTTTCTCAGTCTCTTGTTGAGTTTGGTTCACTTTCCCCATCTGACTCTGTTACTACAGATCCTTGCATAACATTTCCTTTCACTCATTCATTTATTTATTCACAAATATTTATTGAGCATGTGAGCCAGGTATTGTTTAATGTGCTGCAAATATAGGAATCAGTAGCCTGGGAAAGAGAGAGAGGGAGAAAGAAGGAGAGGGACAGAGAGAGAAAGACAGAGTTAGAGACGGAGATCTTAGCTGACTTTATGTAGATAATGTAATTTGAAGAGGAGTCGCTGATCTTGAACTCTGCCCATGGTGAGCACAGGCACAGTGGCACTCCACCCTTCCCTTGGATGCAGGGACAGCCCTCTGCTTGTGCCAACATTGCCTCAAGATTCAGCTTGAAATGGAAAGCTATTAAATACTATTATACACATATTGCAAAATCATCCTCAATTGTTTACCCCTCCCTGTATCAGCACCCTCTGAAGTTTGTCTTATTCAACTATCTGTCGAGTCTGGACTGTCCTTGTGACTTGGTTTGGCCAGTAGAATTTGGGTTAAAGTAATGTTGTGCCAGTTCTGAGCCTAGGCTTCAGGAGACCTGTTTGCTTATATTTTCTTTTGGATCCTGCCTCTGCCTGGAGTAGCTTGCAGGAGAAGAGAACCTGGAGGAGAGTTGAGCTATCCCTGCTGAGACTAGGCTCTATTGGCTAATAGCCAGCCAACCCCTATACATGGGAGGCAGCTCAACCAAGATCAGAACAGTGCTTCTCCAGCACATAGCCAGCTGCAGATGTATGATTTATCTCAGCTGAGAGAAGCAGAACTACACTGAGAAGAGGGCCAAAAAGCTAGCCCTCCCAGGTACTCGTGGGCAACAAAAATACATGATGTATAGCCCATTAAATATAGGAGTGCTTTGGTATGCTATAAGAACTCACTGATGAATATATTCTCTGAAATTCTTCTGTGGTCCAGTTAGGGGAGATATGCAAACCCCACTCAGCCAGATCTTAGGATTTCATAGTTTGGGCTTATTTATAATTTTTATTTCAAGTTTAGGATCCAGGCAATTGAACCAAATCCCTTAAAAACTGAGCTTAGACCACAGTTAGCTAGAAATGAAGAGAACCAAAGGCTAAAAGGATGGGAAAGATATGGTTTAAATTCATTGCAAGGGAGAATTGGATGACTGTTTGGATTGATTTATATCTCATCAGAAAGGGCTCACATATCTCTGGGTGTAGTCATTTACCAGCTTGAGTGGAAAAACTGATGCCGTGATGTAACTGTACACAGCTCAAATTATGGTTATAACTCACATTTCCATCCCTCCTCCCCCATTATTCTCTGTATTAATTCAATCACAGAAGTTAGGTGGGTTGGTAGGGAGACCTATTAAATCATCATGCTTTTCCCTGAGAGCCATATCTGAATTTCTACCCATAGTATATTTTCAGATGCTTTCTTTAATAAAGTTGAAAATGGTTTGAGCAATGGCCCACCCTAAAAGCTTTAACTGGAAGTATATTCTTCAAGCACTTTACCGGAAAAGAAATTAATGCAGAAAAATATAATTGGAGCTTTGTCTGACCAAAACCCACACAAGCAAGGACATTCAGAGTAATGGTCAGATTTTCTTTCCTCTATGACCCTTTTTTGCTTTGTGTTCTTCTACAGAGCTATCAAATACACCTCTTTCTTGGGCTTGAGAGTACATTGCAGTTGCGGTTGGGTGTAATAATGATTCAGGGGCTACCTAAACTGCATGACTCTTTTGAATTTCTTAGATATGGCCGAATCCTCAAAAGTTTGTCAGGATCAGAAAATCCAGATGATTTGCAAGAAGGATAATTTGAGCCAGAGAAAAAAATCACAGTATTGCATCTTATTACAACTGAACCCATGCAGTCATCTTCTGGTTTACAAATTATGGTTTTAAGGAGTCTGAAATCCTAGGTGCTTGCCCTAGTGTCATTGCTTCAATTTTAAATGTATAGAATATCCGTATTCTAAAAATATTAAAATAGAGTAAGAGAATCCAGCATGGGGCCGTTCCTGAGCTAAGCAGTTTTACATAGGTCTCTGCAACAGCTCGTGTGAACTCTCTAGTTGAGAAGATTCAGATGTGAATCCACATATGGGTGAAATAATCTTGGTCAAGGTTAATTAAATATTTGAAATCTCAATTTTCTTATTTTTAAAATGAAGAGAATAAAGTATTTCCCCTAGAATTGTTATTAGGATCAAATGAGATAATGTATATATACAGAGATAAGACCAGTATTTTCCCAAATGTGTTCTGCCCAATGTTAATAGAGGTTATGTATTTTATAAAGTACTTTGTTAACCAATAACTGTGGGAAACAGTGTCAAGTGAAATTAAACAGTTTTCTATACTACAGGACTTCTCAGAGTTTTTAACATACGGGTAGTCAGAGTGAATCTGATTTCCTAAATTCATTTGACTATGGAACTATAATACCCATAGGAAAAGCACTGTGCAGAAAATGGCGAGTGTCCAGATATGTTAATTTCCTTCCCTGTTCTTCCTGTCATAGAGAGTCCCAGTGGTTTGGTAAGATCTGAGAGTGATAGCTTTTTCTGTTTCTCTCCACCGCTTTTTCCAAAGTTTGTATAGAAATGGGATGATCAAAACCTACTTATCCCTTCAAATGTGAAAATGGCTCATCATTCTATCCCAGATGATACTTGTTAGCATTCAAAAATTTCCCATGAGTAGAGGACTTAAATAATAGTGAATCATAAGATAGAAAAAGTAAGCCCTACTATATACCAATTCAAATGACCAAAATCCAAAATACTGACTATATGAAATACTGACAAACTTTGGAGCAACAGAACCTTTATTTATTGCCAGTAGAACTGCAAAATAGTACACTGAAAGACAGTTTAGGAGTTTTGGAGAAAAGTGAACATACTTTTTCCATATGATCACATTCCTTGGATTTTACCCAAATGAGCTGAAAATTTATGTCCACACAAAAACCTGCACACAGAGATTTATAGCAGCTTTATTCATAGTTGTTAGCACTTAGAAGCAACTAAAGTGTCCATCAGTAAGTAAATGGATAAATAATCTGTGGTACATCCATACAATGGAATACTGTTAGCACTAAAAAGAATTGAGTTGTCGAGCCATGAAAAGACATGGAGGAAACTTAGATGAAAGAAGAAATCCGAAAAGCTTCCTACTGTATAGTTCCAACTATATGATGTTCTGGAAAAGGCATAACTGTGGAGACAATAAAAAGATCAGTAGTTCCCGGGGTTGGGAGGAATTAAAGGGTTAGCCTCTTTTCATATGATCATTTTTCATTTGCATTAATTTTATTCTGGGTACTCATCCTTTGCATATTTTTCCATTGAACTACTTATTTTTGTAAAAAAGCAGTTATTGATTTGTATAAACTCCTTGCAATTTAAGAAAATCGTCTTTATAGTTAACATTGTATAAATTGGAGAAATATATTTTTATAGCTTATGTATTATAAAATGTTTCTTATTTGCAATTATCTTTTATTTTGTTTTTTGTCACATATACATTTAGAACTTTTGTACTGTTAAATTTCTTCTTCTTTTTTATGTGTTTTTAGTCATGTGTCCTGTCAGGAAGACCTCTATTCTAAGATCATAATAATTTTATTTGTACTTTGCTGAGAATGTTTAAGGATTCATTTTTCACATTTAAATCTTGAATATAGCTGGAAATTATTTTTGTATAAATAATAAAAGAGGAGTTCCTGTTGTGGCACAGCAGGTTACAGACCCAGTGTTGTCTCTGTGAGGATACAGGTTTGATTCCTGGCTTTGTTCGTTGGGTTAAGGTTCTGACTTGATGCAAGCCGTGGTGTAGGTTGTAGATGTGGCTTGGATCTGGCATTGCTGTGGTTGTAATGTAGGCCGGCAGCTGCAACTCTGATTCGACCCCTAGTCTGGAAACTTCCACATGTGGCAGGTGTGGTCATAAAAAATAAAACGTACATACATACATAATAAAAGAGGGGTTCAATTTTATTTTTCCAAACATCATTCCAGTTGTTTTAACCTCATCTGTAGGTAAACCTACTTTACTCCATTGATGAAAAATGCTACATTTAAATTAATTTCCAATATTCATTTGGTTTTATATCTGAATTCTCTATTCAGTTAGTTTGTATACTCCTATTAATGACATTTCTCATCAGTTTCCTAGATTAGGTTTCCCAGGACTGGAATAAACATTTTTTTTTTAACAGAATAAGCTATGTTTTATAAGATTAAAAATTTAAGCTTAACAATTTCCTATTCAAATGTTTAGGCTTAAATTATTCAGTTGAGAAAGTGTGAAAGTGTGTGTGTAAGTAAGAGAGAGAGGAAATTGTCATTTTAGTGATATAGGTGCTTTAACACTTGCACTTAAAAGGAAAAATATTAAAATTGGTTATTTCCATACATTCCAAGCCTTAGTTATTAATAAGATAGTTTGTCAGTTTGCTGTCTAAAATTTAAAGTAAAAATAAAAAGGAATACAAATCCTCTAAAAATAAGTAATATTTTCTTTCATAAACTGGAAATAGCAAAGTCAATATGACTTGCACCATTATCCCCTTAAAATTTCTAGATAGTGAGCCAGTTTTATTCCTTTTATAGACGGCGGAAAAAGTATGAAAACTGATTGAAACAAAAAATGAATCCATGTAAGGACTGGAAACAAAGCCCCAAGGAGATGAGTTCTCTCTACATGTATCTTCAGTGAAGAAAAAAATAAAAGGTTAGACACTTGCTTGGCTTACATTTTTTATTGTTGTTATAAGAAAGAAGTTTATAGATATCGTAGTTGATAGTAAGACCTGGAAGAACATGTTAAACCTTTAACAAAGCTTCCCCAAATGTCCTGTACTTCCAGCATTCAAGTGTGGGTAAAATGACCCCTTAGAGATGATTAAATCAAAGACATTTAAGTCAGCCTGAAGCTTCAGAACTATGGGGGAGGGACAATAGTGACCTCCTTATCTTTGCTTAGTTGCAGTTATGCTCTATGTTTTCACTATTTTCAGATAGGAACCTCACATAAACGTAGATTCTAATCTAACAGTTCATTTCATATACCAGAAAGGCACAGTACATATGTTATTTCCTTTCTAATTACATCTTTCCTAAATGTTCTCTTTCACCAAAATTAAGTTGCCTGTTTGGTTGTTACCTTTCTCAAAGTGGAGGATAATTCCATGCAGGTGTTATACTCACTATCTAAGCCCCTTGTTTTTTATGAAAATAATACAAATTCGATAATGAATCTCTTAAAAACCTTGGCTCGCTCTTTCTTATTTCCTCCTGATGCGTCTTGTCTGGATTTATCAGATGAAAGATACTTTCTTTATCAACAGTACCAGCATTATCTACCCACTTCCGAATTATCATGCTTTCACTGGAAGAAATCTGATCCCCAAATGGTAGAAGCTCTAGGCTTTTGTATTTGTAAAGACAGCTGCAAGTAATTGTTTAGTGTCTCTGTTATTTCCGTTTCCATTGTCTCTAATTCTCCCTGTTGTTATTATAAGTGCACACAATTTTTCCTTGCTGTTTGTCCTCTTAAATACACATACTGCTTACAATACATTAAAAAAGTTTTGGTATAATGTTCTGCTTTTTCTCATGCTTATTATTTACTTGTCTGCCTTTAATTTTTGATCACTTGTTTGCAATTTTCCACTTTATAAATCAGAATTTTTCCTTTTATCTTAACGACCAATGTTGTTGCTCTTTTTTTTTCCTTTCACAGTATGGACTATTTAGTACCCACAGTATGGATTATTTAATACCCACAAGAATGAGACGAATACCCCTCCTGTTTTACCTTAACTTCAGCAGCTTTTGTTTGCATTCATTCCCCTTGTGACCCCTGGAAGCCTCCTTCCAAGTGATCAGCTAAAGCACCAGAGTTCCCAGGCTCTAAGAGAGCTCCTGTTTCTTCTCCTTCATCTCCACCAACCTAAGTGTGCTGGGGACTGGCCAGGCCTTAGAAAGACCAGAATTGCCACATATTTGGGTTCTTCTCTCTGGAGCCTCATTCTAGATTGTTTAGTTCTGAGGGTGCTTGCTCTGAGCAAGATTCCCCCAGATTCTCTGTAACTCCTCTGACAGTTTTGTAAACTTTTTGCTTTATTCAAAACACTCAAGTTATCTTCTCAGGTTGAATAATCCAGTTTGGTTCCAAAACTATACTAGGGAAGCACTATGTACCCTTAGAGTCCCACCCGTAAACTGTCAACACCTTTGGCACTTCTTCACTTTTCAAACCTCTCTAATGGATGAAGTGAAACTCATGTAGAATAAGAGATCAAGAGACTTCCCAATAAGTCAGTCTTGATATTTTAGCAACATGCCTTTTCTTGTAGCCCCCCTTTGTAATGTGCTGTGGCTATCCGCCTTGCACCTTTGCCCATGTGACACTGCTCTGTTGATAATGCCTTCTCCCCTCAACGTTTCACTTAACTCCTACTCAGTCTTTACTTAAGGACAGTTTTCGTTTTTATCAAATATACATATACTTAGTTTTCCCCTCTGCCCCTCTATCCTCTAATACTTATGGTACCAATGGTAAATTCTTATGGTGACCTTATGCTAAAATTATAGATTTAATTTTATATAAATTTAGTATCTACCTTATTATTACATAATTCAGACCTGAGTCATATAGTAACCTATGATCACTTTCCTTACCTGTGTAAACTTTTTTTCTCCCCTGGATATAATAATTTCCCTTTCTTGTTTTCTTATTTTTCTATGTATTTTAAAAAGGCCAATCCTTAACACTGAGCCATTTGCCTAAGTCACCTCTCAATACTTTCATTCACATCTGCTATCCTAACAATTTCATCTTCTGCAGTGATCTCTCTCCACATGTTCTGACCAGCTTTAGTCTGCACAGGTTGCCATCCATACCTGGTGCAGGGCAGTTACTTTCTGATTCCCTTTGCCACCATTTCAGGTATTCTCTTTGCTCCCGATCTGTATTAGATCCCCTGCACTTGTTTCAAGATTGTTTTATCCTCTTTTATTATTCTGAGTGTATTAAAGGTGATTTTTAATAGTCTTTTTTTTTGTTTGTTTTGAATAGTATCTGTTTTCTCCAAGTTGCTTTTTTACATTTATTTCCCTAGAATATTGAATAGTCCTGGATGTCTGCTCATATTTAGGAGTAGGGAAATAAAACTTACTGGAAGCTCTGAGCATGTAGGTGGGATGAATTGACAGTAGTATCACTGCGGAGTGATCTGGCTCAGTTGATGCAGGAGAACTTCTGATTTCAGTATCTTTTTGTCTTTTTTCATGGGCTAAACAGTTTCTTCAGAAGAGACTCTTGGAATTTCCTGCCTGTAAGGTGAAGGCACAGCAGCCAACTTTTGGAAGCAGAGTGGAGGAAGAAAACTAGAGTAAGTGTTAAATTTCCCTTTTTAGTAAAGCATACCTTGGTTCCCCCTGTCCAGAGACTCTCTATTTTATCCTTTCCAGAAAATAAATCTCAGTTTTCTCCAAGTTAGGATGGTATAGAATGGAGATGGAATAGGACTAGAGAGACAACTTTCTTCAATGGCTTTAAGCCACTTTTCCTTTTACTAGCCCATGTATATTCCTTGTTCCACTTCAGATGATGTTGTCAGTTACTGTACCTAAAGAGGATATTGGCTTTCTCCATTGATGGTGTAGGAACGCCCTTTTCAGGTCTTTTTAATTCCACTCAGCCCACTGTTTTCTAGCCTCAAAATCTGATTCTCTCCCATCCTTTTCCAAGTTTTAAAAAATTGAGGTGTAATATGCATACTGAAAAGCACATAAATTATAAGTATGTAGCCTGATGAATTTTGACAAAATGAACACACTCATTTAACTACTGCCCAGATTAGATTATAAAATGGTATCACACCTTGGAAGCTTTCCCTGTCACTTTCTTCATCTGCCCAAAGGTATTCTGAATTCTATTGACTTCTTTCATTTCTATTAGTTTAAGCTGTCTTTGAATTTTATATAAATTACACCATTCAATACATACTCTTTTGCTTTCTTTGTTCTTTCTTTCTTCAACATAATGTTTGTAAAATTCATCAATGTGTTGAGTAGTTATAGTCCTTTGCATGAAATATTACAGTTTATTCTACATCTGATGGATATTTGGGTCCCAGGTTTTAGGCTACAGTGAATAATGCTGCTGTAAACACTACTGTGTATCTTTTTGGTGAACATATACATGATTTTTTTTTTTTTGGCCTTTTAGGGTCTCACCTGTGGCATATATGAACGTTCCAAGCTAGGGGTCACATCAGAGCTGCAACCGCTAGCCTATGACACAGCCACAGCAACGGAGGATCCAAGTTGTATCTGTGATCTACACCACAGCATGTGGCAATGCCAGATCCCTAACTCATTGAGGGAGACCAGGGATTGAGCCCTCATCCTCATGGATCCTAGCTGTATTAGTTTCCTCTGAGCCACGATGGGAACATCCTGAATTTCTCTGTATATATACCCTGAAGTGGAATTGTTGGATTATAGAGTATGCATTTGTTTTACTTTTGTAGGAACAGCCAGAAAACATTTTTTAAAGTTTTTTTTAACAATTTATGTTCCTACCAGCAGTGTAAGAGAGTTCTCGTTTCTCCATGTCTTCACCAGCTCTTCATATTAAATATCAGTTCTTTTAGTTTTTGCTACTCTTGAGGTGTTGTGATAACTGATTGTGGTTTTAATTTACATTTCCCTAATTACTAGTTATGTCAAGACCTTTTTATATGTTTATTTCTACCATCATTTGTAAAGTATCTATTCACATTCTTTAGAAGAATTTTTAAAAAATAAATCTGTCTTTTCATTTATATTAAACAAGCTTGAATTCATTGTAGTATTGTAATCCTTTATATAACTGGGCTCAATTTGCTATTATTTTGATTAGGATTTTGTATCAATACACCTGAGAGAGGTTGGACAGAAATTTTATAGTCTTGTTTTGGTCCAGTCAGACTTTGATAATCAACTTTATCCTGGGCTGGGAAGGTTTCCTTTTTTTATCTCTTGAGGAATTTGTATAAAACATGTTATTTACTTCTAAGTGTTAGGAAGAATTTTTGTTACAGATTGAATTTTTTCATAAATATGGAATTATTTATATTTTCTCTTCTTTATGTAAGTCATAATGAGCAGTGTCTTATAAGAATTTATTAATTTTATCTGTTTTCAAATTTATTGGCATAAGGTTTTTAATAGTATTCCCTTATTTTTTTAAATTCTGTAGGGACTATAACGATAACTCATTTTTTATTTCTGTTATTGACTCTTTTCTACATTTTTTCTTTCTTATCTTCACTCTCAATAAGATGTTTATAAATTTTACTACTCTTTTCAAAGAATCAAACTTTTGGTTTCCTGGCCTACTCTATTGTATGTTTTATTTTCTTAATTCATTTCTTATTTTATCCTTATTATTGTCTTTCTTTTACTTTGGGGGCTTTTTTTTTCTATTATTTTTATTGCTCCTTGGGAGGTAATTTAGGTAATAGATTTTAAGCTTTTTTCTCCTAATGCTGGCATTAGATGCATTCTGTGGGTGTTCATGTATATTTTTTTAAATTTTCATTTAGTTCAAAGTATCTTCTTTTCAGTTGATGTCTTAACATATGGGCTATTTATAAGCATACTATAATTTCTAAACATTTGGTAATTTTTCTACTTACCTTTATGCAATTAATTTCTAATTTAATTGCATTACAATCAGAGAACATAATACAGCCATAGTAAGTTTTTACAGAATAAGTTGTTATACCAGTGTGTGACAGTGGTTATCATTTAACTGTGATCTTCCCCTACTTTTCTCATTTCTCCTTCATTTTGTCAGCTCTGAGGCCTTCGGTAAGTCCATTTACTTCTCTCAGGCTTAGTTTCATGAACTTTGAAATAGGAAGATGGAAATATGAGCATTAAAATTCCCTTCATAGCTCAAATATTCTTTATTTTAGGTTGTCTTTTATCCTCTTAACTAGAATTTAGCAACATAATAGTATAAAGGAGTCCATAGTGCAAACTTCATTATTTGTTCACACACCAAGTAGTTGTAGTTGGCAAAATAATTGTCATTTCACAGAAACTTAGAATGAACTTTGTTTAAGAATAAGTCATATACTTCTGTGTTTTAAGATGGTATGAATAGTTAATAATGTTTTCAGTCCCTGCTTTTTAAGGCATGCCTCATTTCATGCGAGATCATGAATGAAACTCTTGAAATACCCCTAACGAAGGCATAATCTTACCATGGGGAGCCTGAGTAAATCTAGACAGTCATGGAAAATTGCAAGAAAAAAATGATTCTAACACAAGTGTTAGCATCCAGTCACAAAGTGGTCTCTTCCAAATACAGCTTGCTTTTGACATATATTGTTAACGAACACTGTGTTTTATCATGAACAGGACAAGGTTATTTGATGCTCACATTGCAGGTGTTTCCTTCTTACCCTATGTATAAGAAATACTGAGTTTTCTTCTGATTATGAAGAATTTTTTTTGAGAATTTTGATTCCTAGGGAAAAGATTGACATTAGAATGTGAGTTGAGATTTTGTTATTTACAGCTTTTGAACTTTTTTTATGATGAAAATTATAGTCATTTTTCTTTTTATTTTATATATATGTATACATATGTATATATACATATATATATGTATATATACACACATACATACACACACACGTTGTGAAAGGGTTTTTCTCTAATCTAGTTTATTAGCATATCTGTCACCTCAAACATGTATGTATGTCTTTTTTGGTGAGAACATCTAAATGTCAGTGTTTTAGCAAATTTCAGTTATACAATACAGTGTTACCAATTGTAGTCACCATGTTTTACGTTAGCTCCTCAGACCTTATTCATCTTGTAGCTGATTGTACCCTTTTATCAACCTCTCCCAGTTTGCCCCAACCGCAACCCCAACCCCTGATAGCCACTTTTCTACTCTGTGATCACTTCTACTTGTTATTCTAGAGTCCTGGTTGATTTATATACCTTCTAAAGTGGTTTACTCTGGGAAACTCTTGGACATGTAATGGCTTGGGCTCCATGTCAATAAATAAAATATTAGAACATTCTGAGATTGACCCAATGATTGGCTGGACATGCATAAAAATATTTTATTTTTTCAAGTTACAGCCTTTTTTCCCTTAGTGGAAGAAAAAGAAATTTTAAGCTTATGATTTTCAGAGATTTCTTATCACCAACCTCAAAACAAGATAATGAATCCTTTCTAACAGTTTCCTCCCCAAGGGGCATTGTAATCCTTAAAAACTATCCTTCTGTTATTATGGCTTCAGGCTTGATTTCCTGCACTCCTTCCATCCTGCCTGTGGCGTACAAGCTCTTTTTTGGTGTCTACTCCGTTTTTAGTTTCCTGTCTTCTTTCCTGGACTGAACATGCGAACTGTTGCTTTCTTCCCTGGTCTACCTTTGCCTGAGACTTAAGATTTCCCTTCCCCCTTTTCTACGCTCTGTGGATATGGTCAGTAAAAACCACCTCCTTCCTTCCTTCCTCTCTCTTTCTTTCCTTCCTTCTTTCTTTTCTTTTCTTTCTTTCTTTCTTTCTTTCTTTCTTTCTTTCTTTCTTTCTTTCCCTTCTTTCTTTCTTCCTTCCTTCCTCCCTCCCTCCCTCCCTCTCTCTCTCTCTCTCTTCCTTCCTTCCTTTCTTTCTTTCTTTCTTTCTTTCTTTCTTTCTTTCTTTCTTTCTTTCTTTCTTTCTTTCTTTCTTAGCTTTTTAGGGCCTCATCTGTGGCATATGAAAGTTCCCAGGCTAGGGGTCAAATCGGAGCTGTAGCCACTGGCCTATACCACAGCCACGGGCAACACCAGATCTGAGCCCCATCTGTGACCTACGCTGCAGCTCACTGCAACGCTGGATCCTTACTCCAATGAGCGAGGCCAGGAAATGAATCTGCGTCCTTGTGGATACCAGTTGGTTTCGTTACCAGTGAGTCACAAGAGGAACTCTGCCACCTCCATTGTTAACCTTGGATGTTGGAGCACATCTTTCCAACTGTTTCTTTCAAAGTCCATGACACTAAGTCCAAGGGAAGTAAAGAATCTAACCTTTTAGGACCTCTTTTCTCTCAGGAGAAGAACTTAGACACAAATGCACCTGACTTCCTGCTAGCATTTCTTTCTTTCTTTTTTTATTTTTTAATTTTTTTAGGGCTGCACCTGCAGCATATGGCGGTTCTCAGGCTAGGGGTTGAATTGGAGCTGTGGCTGCTGGCCTACACCACAGCCACAGCAACACAGGATCCGAGCTGTGTCTGTAAACCTACACCACAGCTTATGGCAACATTGGATCCTTAACCCACTGAGCGAGGCCATAGATCGAACCTGTGTCCTCACAGATGCTAGTCAGATTCATTTCTGCTGAGCCACGACAGGAATTCCCCTGCTGGCATTTCTTAAAGTTTAAATAGAAGAAAGTTTAAGAGGAAGAGTCTAGAGGAAATGAGGCTGGTTTGCTTTACTTTTATGGTCCAAATCTAGCTACCACCATGCACCATTAATTTAAATTCTGGAGTTTAAAAATCTGTGACTCCTTGTTAGACTTTTAACTTATTGTAGTGAATCTTATTCTTGGTATTAGAAATATTTTTCTGCCTAGGTAATTTCAAAATGTGAGTAACATTAGTAACAACAACAGTAAAAACCATTATAACATTTATTGTGAACTAGCTATGGTCCTAATCAGTTTTATATATATTCTCTCATATAAACCAACAAAATAAACTAGGTCTTATCATAATCCTCATTTAAAAAAAGGGGGAAACTGAGGTTTAGAGAGGTAAATAAATTGCCAAAGGTCACATAGCTAGTATATATTGAAACTTACAATAACATCCAGGTCTGCCTGATTCCAAAGCTCAGCTCTTAATTACTAGGAATGTTGCCTTCTTCTTTGCTCCATGGTTTAACATTCCAAAATGATTTCTGAGATGTGTGGTTTGGCTTCCTATTAATGTCTAATTAGATGTTTCACATTAAAAAGCCTATATATTTTTCATAGGTTATGACCAAGAATGTCCAAGCAGTGATAACACTTGATACAGTATTTTACTATGTAGGACATAGTTTCTGTACTTGGCCCTCATTTGATCCTGTATGGACACCTCCTATAAAGGTGGAAAGATTGATTTTTAGAGAAATCATGAAACTTGCCCAAAGTCACATACAAATGGCAGAATTAAAACATAGGGTACAGTCTTTTGACAAGTATATCATTCTTCCTAGATAGCTATATTACTGCCTACCAGAATGACTCCAAAGCATCTCTAAAGATGCAATTTCATCTCTGTGATAGCATTAGTACTTTCTGGAGATGATAAGAGGAATCAGTAATGAAAATATTTCCAACATTTTATACACAGTAGAATTCTAGCTACTGTTCATGATCTTATGTGTCAAGAGGATTTCATGGAGAACTTTCCCTTTAGTCACCAGGAAAAAGAGACTCTCTGCCCTTTATACCCACTATTCCTACCACATCCCCTGCATATTATTAGAAAGTCAGCCTTCTGCAGGCTTCCAATTGCAACACCTTCTGGTGCAGCATTTGGTTCCACTCCACTGAATCTATGGTAACTTCTGTGTCACAGATTTCATTTGTTGTCTAGTGTGATATGTTGAATGGCACTGTCATATAATTTTAGCAGCATTTTATGTCTATTGGGAATACATCAGTTTTCCCAACTGTTGTAGCGAGGCGGTGTGATTTCTTGCATGAGTCCCTTGATTAAAGGGAAAACGTTTTTTGGGGAGATGCCCCTTGAGGCTGAACAGAAAATTCAAGTTCCTTGGTAGAACCTAGGCAATTAAAAACTAAAATGCAGCACCTTTTAGCTCTGCTTAAGCAAACTATCAGAAATCAAAATACAAGAGCAGAGTTTCACTTGGCATTTAAATTCTTATCAAGGTCATCCTGACAAATAGCCTTGTATGATTGTCAGAAGCAACAGCAAGGGTAAATTCTGAACAAATGACTAATTATAACATAAAATCATTACTAGAGTGTTCTGAAGAAGAGCTCTTTGCAGACTTTTCAAGACAGGAAAAGAAAAGGGAAAGAGATGGATACTCTATTAAAACTTTTGCATATTACATAATTTTCAGTAATGAGCTAGTAAACGGAGCCTCCAGAAAAAAAAAAATCCCTGATTTGTAACTTTTGTGAATTTCTATGGCAAATATTCTCACCACATCTGATCTCAAGCTACCAACGTGTTGTCAATGCATGCAGAATTTAAAAGAAATGCACACATTTGTCTTTCACAAGCTTTAAGAGTCTGCTATAGCACACCATTGAATCTTCACAGTAATTTTATGAGGTAGGTGTTATTATCAGAGATGTTAGTCACAACAGCTGAAAAATTATAGCTTGATTTGAAATTGGAATACCAGGGGTTCTATGCTTTTTCTCCTGCGTTCTTCTATGGCTGAAAAAAAAAAGTGTATATTGAGAGCCTTCTCTGTGCCAAGCATGGGAAGGTGTATTGCCTTGGTAATACCTAAAAATAGTGAAGAAGAAATGCATGAAGCATCTACACTTGTCATTATGTTGATTCTCTATCTACCTGCAAGGGAATTGTGAAAGAAGTTTTGAGGATTTTGAAGAAATTTACAATAGAAAGAGATTTACTCAATTCAAAAATGCAATGTAGTGGAAAGAAAAGATTTGCTATATCTTCCAGAGTTTTTGTTTGTTTGTTTGTGTGTGTCTGTGTGTGTGTGTGTGTGTATGTCTGTGTGTGTGTGTGTGTGTGTGTGTGTGTGTGTGTATACTTAGGTTACTGCTTAAAATAGTTGGTAGCTGAATCATGTCCATAAACATTCTTGAAAAGGGGAAGAATTAAATGTAATTTTGATCCCCTCCCCCTTCCCTGCTATTCTGAGGAAATCTGAGCCCATTCTGGTTTTCTAGTTAATCTCAGGAAAAATTTGATAATACCACAGGATAAAATAAGACAACAAAGAAATGGGCCCATTCTCAAATCCCACCCAAGGTGATCAAAGGTGTTCCATTTTATTTTGATTGATTTCTCATCTGTTTCTATTCTCTCTTTAATTTGGAAAGAATTGGCAGGGAGTGCTTAATGTCTAAACCTATTAGAATCAATTCCAAATTTTGTTTACCAAACTCAGATGGGTACTCAGGCTCATAGTCTTAAAGAAGCCTGCTATACTTTACTTCTAATTAGGTTACCTGGAGTAAGCGATTTTTCTAAAATTGTGCAAAAGTAGAGTTTCACAAGAATTTACAGCATTGCCTGGTAGATGCTCATAGTAATTTTAATGCCTCAGTGGCCTGAAAGAATGAAAGAACCTCTCCAAGAAGCTAATTTACCACGTGCATAACGCTGTGTCCATGACAGTTATATAGTCAGTCGAAATAGAGCTAAATTGCCTTTTTGCTCACTGTCCCTGGTCAATCCGATTCCATCCCTAGGCTATTACAGCATTGTGGAGAGACAGGCTTAGAGGCTCATAGAATTGAAACTGTTAGTGAAAATTATGGTGTCTCAAAATGACTGCTGGACTATCTGGATTCTAAATAGAAATTCTAGGAAATCTAGAGGTTTATGTGTGGACAGTGTGTGGGAGGCAGATGATAGGGAAATGGCTCTCCTGCAGGTCTTCATTTCCTGATTCTGACTGTGTCTTGGCTGACCTTTGGTAACAAAGTCAACAGACACCAGAGGCTTTTTGCTTTGGAGTCAGTGGGAATTAATGGAGGAGACACCACACCTTCTCTCAGAGCCCTAACAAGAAACTCTCCCCAAAAACCTCGTCTGTTCTTCATGTGGGCTGATCAGCCCTGGCCGTAGTAGAGGTGACATGTCAAGATGAGTAAGGATGTGGACTCTAGAATCTGAGTGCTTACATCCAAATTTAAGAGTTCTTGAGTTTAATTCCAGCTTGGACAGTTCATTTAACCTTTTTGTGCCTAAGTTTTATCATCTGAAAGGTGGGGGCAGTAATAATACCCAAATCATAGACTTGTATGCAAAATGTTGAGCACCCAGAGGTTTCTTTTCTGGTCACAGGTTGGCTCGCATGAAGGAAGAGCCAGGAGTTCTGAAACCATAATGCTCTTGGAACAAACCCCAAGCTGAAGACAGAAAAGATGTTGGTGGATAAATACTCACCCTCCAAGTCCTTCAGTTGAGGTCATTCTGGAATGTGTTCTGCACTATCTTGTAAAGGTCCCCAGGGAGATTAAGCTCCAGTTGCCCACAGTATAGCTGGTTTGATAATACATCCTTAACTGACTTTCCTCTCTTTGTCTCTCTATCTCACCTAGTCTATTTCCTTCCTTCCCTTCTTCTCTCCTTTTTTTGCCTCACTACTCTGCTTCCCCACTATTGTTTCCTGAGATCATCTCCCAAATAAACTACTTCATTTCAGTCCTTTTCTCAGTTTCTGCTTCTGGGGGAATCTAAATCAACATAGATTTCCTGGCTTTTTTAGGAGTATTAAAATTGCTAATGAGTTGGGCATATTGCTTTTAAGCAATTCACTGAGATAACATACTTTCTTTAGAATCTTTAATAGACATATAGGTTTTTATGCTCTGTATTTTGCATATACACATTTCTTTTTTAAGTGGGAAAAAAGTTCTAGAGTTGGAGACAAAAGACCCAAGTTGCTTTTAACTAATAAACACATTTAAAAAAAAAAATCTCAGTTTTGTCATATGATACTAAAATATATCCCACATTATAATGAATAAGATAATGTATATAAAATGATTTTGCAAAGACTGCGTCTGTTGTGTCACTAGCAGTTAGCAGTGTGGCTTCTTTTGTTCTTCGAATTTTCACCACTTGACAGATTCTTCATGTGAAATTCTGCAAGGAAAAAATATATTCATTAATATTAAAAAGAAATATTTTGGCCATATTATTATGGCTTATTTTCTGTTACTCAGTTTTGATTAACATTTTAATTTTGACTTTTCAACAGGCTTATCTTCCTTCCATTTTGGCAGCTGCCTGATGAACTTGCCATAGTTTGGGTATCTTCTGGCAAGCAGGGCAATAGATTTTTGAGCTGAGTATCCCAGATCCTAGCCTCAAGCTCTAAGTTGCAAGCTGCAAGAGACATTTAGATTAATAATGTTAAGAATATTTATTTTTCCATTATGCAAACAATTCATGTGCTATTTGACTAATGCTTATGCCAAGTATGAGTTTACCAAACTACTAAGCCACAGGCAAATTCAGACCGTATAGCTTTTTTTCCTGTGACTCAAAAACAATGGAAAAGAAATGCATAGCCATAAAAAATAGGGAACATTACATTGCTTATTATATTAGCTAGTTTGGAAAGAACTGATCATTAAAAGTTAAACTGCTTAAAAATTAATTTAAAAAGTTAAAAGGCAAAGCATAATTATCAAAATAGCAATAAAAAGTAAATAACAAGAGAAGAATAATTTGTATTCCCGCCATTGAGAGAGATCAATTTCTATTTTTATATATTTCCTTCACATATATATTATTTTGCAATGCTTCTTGTATCATGCAATATGTCTTTTATCATAACACATCTATCTGGGTATGTGTCTGGAAATATTCAGTGGGCATGTCTCATGGCCAAGCACTTTCTCTCAGGTTTTCACTTGCTTTTTGGCTGCTATGACATGCTGGGCTGCTTCTCTTCTTCCCCTCAAGTTTCCTGCTCCCAGCCCCACTCAGAACTCTAAATGCTCAGAACACTGCCCCTCAAGCAACCATGTGCTTGAGTTTTGTCTCTTTGGTACCAACACCACAGTCTGGAGACTCAGCTTCTTTGGACAGACTGATTTCCTCTCATCCCTGGTACTGGGATCACATTTGTACCACACCATTGCTTGAAGTGAGCAGGTTGTATTTCTCTTCTTTCCCTTTCTTTTCCTTTGCTTTCCTCTCCTCTCCTCTGTACAGATATTCGTGACGTAGGGTTATAAGAAAAGGACAAATTGCCTCCTGCTAGGTTCCAGTTTCCTTTTTAAATGGATATTCAGGGTTTTTTTTTTTTTTTAAAGAACCCACTTATATATATATATATATTTGTGTGTGTGTGTATATATATATATATATATATATATATATATATATATACACACACACACACATAAAATCAAAATCATCAACATAACAAAGTGACTAGTTTGGTGGAATTTTAAAATATCATGCAACCTCTTTTTCTAGAGGCTGAGCCAGAAAGTCACCTTAAATTTTTCTTATTATGAGAAAAAAAATGAGTGGCTTACTTTAGCTGTTGTGCAGCCTGTTCTGGCGTTGTGTCTTTTCTTGAAATGCAGACCAGAACATTCTGTTTTTACCAAAGTTTACCCTCCTTGCCCCTCAAACTTTTGTGAAGGTTATGAACCAGTTTTTCATCAGAGGAGTGGAAGCCTTGTGAGAGTGAAAAGACTAAGACTCCAACCCCTTCTCCGTAAGTTGGAAAAATCTGGAGGAAACTACAGTATCCTTGGCTGAGGCTCCCTGACAAGAAAGAACCATGATAATGACAGATGAGAAAAAGTAAACGTGGGCCTCAACAAATTTCAAACAAGGTTCTAAATCAGGTGTGGCCTTGGCGTATCTTGTCCTGAGCCTTTATATGTTCCCAGGCCTGGCCAGCCTGGAGTCATGCCTAGGCAACAGTGGGATGGCCCTCAGGATCTACATGTACACAGGCCTCACTGTAGCTGTGTTTCTATTTCAGTTGTCCTTGGTGTGACTTTGCCAACAGTGCTGCTCTACTGGTGGTTTTCCCTCTCATTGAGAAGAATAGTGGGAATTCTCTGGCCTAATCATTGTGATTGCAGGTGACATGGGATAAAAAGCTGCCTGCCAGTATACGCATGTGGGTTTGTAAGTGATTAATTAGAGTAATAAAAAGGATGTGGCTGTGAAGCAGCCTTCTTCAGGCTGGTGAAGCAAGTTACTATTACTCAAGCATTTTTCATGTTATTATAAACTTTATTACCTGCCTAGTAGTGTACTGAGAGAACATACCATATCTTACTTTTTTCCATTTTTCTGTTATTGACATTAAAATCTTTTGCGTGAAGTGTTTCTGAAAGAGTCTAGTATTGTTGTTGCACTATTAGTGTAACAGTGGTAGCAATATATTTATTTTCTAGGTGTTAATTATATACAGCTCTAATGTAAAATGAGTCATTTAGAACACAAACATTATTCATTGGGATGTGATGAATTTAGCTTCATTGTCTTCTTGTGTTCAAGGGGCACTAGGAATTTTGCCAAGAATGGAGCATGGTAGGAGAGAGGGCTTTGAGACCCCAGAGTGCAGTCTGTGCTTGCCTTTCATCTTTTCCTGGGCACCTTTGATCCAAGGGAGGGTCAGGAATAGTATTGTCTTCTTGGTGGAAGATCCATGTCCATTAGATGTAAGAGGCCATGACTCTCCCCAATGAGTCCCCAGCAACAAGTAGGGCCCAACATATAGGATGTGTTTGGTATATATTTTGTGAGTGTTTGAATGAATGAATATTTCCATTAAGCACTCTGGGAACAGATAATAAGACTATGTAAGCATCCCAGAAATTAAATGATCAGGTTTGTACAAACTTGCGGTGTAATTTTGAAAGTGGTGTTTAAATTCTGGAAGTCCATTTTCTTGTATGACAAATTGGTAATGATATCTTTCTTTAGCTATATAAAATATTTGTATTAAAATATTTTAATACAAATAGATCCATGTGGCTCCTTTTCATGAGATGTTATATTATTTCAAGATATTGTTTTTCCTGATAGTGGTTTTGTGAACTTCTATACCTGGCTGTAAACAGCAACAATAACAAAAAATGAAACAAAACACTGATTCCAGGGGAAATAATAATTATAGTTTCTGGCCGTGAGTCATACCTGTGGTCAATAGTGGACTACTTTAGGCCTGTATTTCTGAGTGCACATTATTATTTTTACTTTCTTGCCCTCTAGCCTCCATTCATTTGAGAATTGTACCCCAAAATGGGACTCTAGATGCTACTTTCAAATTGGAAAATTTGGGGAACTATAAGAATTGGTTTTGTTTTGTTTTGTTTCCAGAAGACAATTTTCTATTGTGTTCTGGGAACATGATGACCTGTGGAGTAATTTGACCAGTCAGGCCCCAGCTGCTTCGTCTTGAAAAGGGGGCCACTAGGAATAGCTGCTCTGAGAATCCTGACTTTAAGTCCATCTTAGACTTAAAATGGAAATAAAATTTCTGCTACAACATAAAGTGAATTTAAACATTCCATTTTTGTGGGCATTAAAAGGAAAATGATTAATTGAGTAATAAGATGAAGCTCAGGACACAAGGTAAATGGTGATAAAAAACAGTATCTTAAAAGGGATTATTTCTCTGCAATCAACAAAATGCAGTCAACATCCATCATCACATTCAAATTTCAGTACAGCCGCTTGAGGCAAGTTGGAGAAGCACTGTTATCCTTCTTTCTCAAATATAGGGAACTGAGACTCAAATAGTTTAGGGGTAGGGGCCATGTCCACAGCAACAGAACTTGTAACTGAGGATTAGTTTGGGTTTTCACACTCTCCTTCCACTCACCTCTCCATACTGCTGTTGAAGATGCCAGAATGTTAGAATCTTTCTCTCTCTCCTAAGTCATTCAATCAGAGTTCCAGAACATCTTTGCAAAAATGTCCCTTCTGAAACTCAGTGCCATTAACATATTTATATTATCAGTTCAGCTCCATCTACAAACTCTTACATGAAACATGAAAGCTTGAGGCATTTCTTCCCTTTCTTTTTTCTCTCCCCTTTTCCTTTATGCATGTCCAGAGGGTATTCTTTTTATACTGCCATTTCCTGAAGGAAGGGAACACAGAAATTTTTGTTCTTTATCAAGGCTGATAATCTGGCTGCTTTTTATTTAAATTAAAAACAAAAAAAAACACAAAAATCCTTTCTGTGGACTTGACAGGTCTATCCCCACTCTCTCTCATATATGCTCAGAGATTTTGAAGTTTTCTATTTTCTGGCCACAAGTCTTCTTGATAGAAAATTGCAACAAGAGAAAGATCTGTTCCTTTTGGAATGCTCCCCACACAGAAAGCCTGGGATAAAAGTTGTAGCATATGTGGGAGACCCCAGCTTCTAGGAGTTGGGCCAGAATAGGCAGCATGCAATAGGAAAAGGTGATTCTCACTGCTTTCAAGCTTTGGTTCCCTTTTTAAAGAATGACATTCTTGTGGCCAGGAAAAGCAAATAGAGCTAGTTTTGAAGCAGATGCTTCTCAGACTTCCTTGTTGTCAGAGCAGAAGTGAGAAGGCAGAATGAAAGACAAAATACGCATGCATGTATGTGTGTTTGCATGCACACTCATGCACACTTGTATGGACACATGAATATAAAGTGTCAAAACTTGAAAACCTGAAATAATCTTCAAAACAAAGCACATCTTCAGTGTCAAGTAAGAATTAAGAAAATTGAGTATAGCTCTAGAGCAGTGGTCAAACTTTTTCTGTGAAGAGCCAGATAAAAAAGATTTTAGACTTGATAGGCTCAAATATTCAACTCTGCTATTGTAGCACAAAACAGCCTTAGACAAGACATAAACAAATGAGCATGGGTATCTTTCAATAAAAATTGATTTGTGGACACTGAAATTTGAATTTTATATAACTTTCACGTCATGAAATATTATTTTTCTTTTGACTTTCCCCCTACTATTTAAAAAAGCAAAAGCCATTCTTAGCTTGTGGATGGCACAAAAGCAGTAGGTGGAACAGCTTTGGCCCATGGGGCTCTAAGAGAGGGGTAATGCTAGGATAAGGGTGGGATGAAGAGGTGGAAGACATTTCTTTTTATTCTTTTGTGAAGTGGTGACTAGATGAGCACATTTCCCCATGTACTTCCTCATCCTTCTTATGCCAAAAAAAAAAAAAAATTACAAGATTTATATTATTAAAATCTCATCTCTTTGAAGTTCACTGAATTCTGAAATTTCAACAGGGCCATGCCAAAATTTATCAATGGGCACTTTTCAAAAGTTTAGTTGCATTACCAGCTGTATAGCATATAGACTTCAAGTATTTTAGAGAAATCTGGCGATCAAAGGAAGAATACCTTATTACAAAATAGTACTTATTTGAAAGAACTAGCCTCTCAGATGGGATTGTCCCCAAAATCCATACCAATGTACCATCAGGTTAATTTTCTGCTTTATAATACAATAAAACTGTCACATGATAGTGAAAACATTGACATGCTTGGAATCAAATGATGATAAATGTGTTAGTGTCCTGCTTATGTGTGGGGAAAGAATCTCTGCTTCCAACTGAATTCTAAAACAGAAACACTCATTGTTAAAGCAAACAATTTCTGATGAAGGGAACATGAATACAAGGGCACATCTACAAATCCTTATTTTTAAGGTACCCCCCTCCTACTTTCTGTCCTAACTTTAATCTTGTTTGTAGCTGTAGGCACTCAGATTTACTTGGGATAAAATTTGAAAAGAATATGTGACTATGACGACAAACGTAAATCTTTCCACTTAGTCATCATCATGAATCCCAGATAAATATTTAGTGGGAGTGAGAATCATCCAGATCCCCTCTATAGAAGTGTCCTCTGTAGATCAGAGTATCAGCATCACCTAGAAGCTTGGTGGAAATGAAGTCTCCGGTTCTACCCCAACCTCACTGACCTGAAATCTCTATTTTAATAAAATCTTCAAATGGTTTGTATGCATGTGAATAGTAAAGAGGCATTCAGCTTAAGGAATGGTTTTCACTCTTGGCTGTAAGGTAGAATTCCCTATGGAGCTTCTAGAAATCCTAGTGTCCAGTCGCTATCCCAGACCAATCAAATCAGAATATCTGGAGGTGGGACCTGTGCACCATTACGTTTTAAAGCTCCCTAAATGATTCCAGTGTTCAGGAAAGGCTGAGAAACACTGGGCTAAGTGGTGGATCAAATGTATTATTGCTCTGAGGGTAAAAGGAGAACACTCTCATTATCAAGAAGAACCAAGGTCCCCAAAACTAGAGGATTTATTAGAAGTGTTAAAAAGGTCACCTTGTTACATGTTAAATGAGGGGATTTTGAGAATAATTTCATTATTTGAAGGATGAAAGAGCAGCACATTTCAAGCCAGGCAACATGGTCACTTATTCAGTTTAGCCTTTTGTCTTTCTTTTAGTCTTTGCCCCACAATTTTAACTGGTTCTGTACTGTCACTGAGATACCATCTGATCTTAACCAAGCTTTATAAAAAAAGAGGTCTCACAAGATAATTTGTTAATCATCTTTTCTTGTTGAGAATGAGGGTAAATTAGTGGCAGGTGAGTTTTGGTAGAGTTAGCAAAGTCTTCTAGTTTTTAATTAGATTAACTGATCATGGAGGTGTCCTGTCTGTAGCTTAGAACTGGAACCTGAGGAAAAGGATGCCATTCAAAAATCCTCTTCTGTGCTTGGATCAGTGAAGAACCCATCATGTTAATTCTCAGGGCACAAATGTAAGGGCTGCTGTATGTGAAAGTAAAAGGAAATATACAGCAGCTAATGAGTACCACATTGTCAAGCTTCCAGAAAAGACCGTTTACTGATTTGATGTCTCCTCTCCATAATTAATATCAGTTGTTATGCCTTCAAATAATAATGATTAAGTTATACCTTTAAAGAAATCAAGCCCTCATTGTGAGATAAAATGTTTGGGTTACTAAATGGATGACTAAAATAAACAGGGTTAAAGATTAAGTTCAAGTCAAGCACTGGTGGTTGCTGGTACTAATTGCTTTTCCTAACTAGAGAGAAGTCCGCCTAGAGTCCAACAGATATTGAATTGGGTCCTTTTCTTGTTACCTGTTGCTAATTTCACATCATCTTTAGATCTTCCTGCACACACTACCACCCACCTCCCTCTAATTGTGTCGTTTTAGGTTCTTGGTGCTAGAGTTTATCTCCTAATTGCAGAGTTCTATGTTTCAGCTTGCCATTGCTCCACACAACCCATCTACTCAATTTCTATTGTTCAGCTATTTCTGTGCTTAATTGCTAATTTCACAGACCTGTGTAACGCTGGAAGTGCAATTATCCTCCAGTGTAATTGTCTTCTGCAAAAATTGCCTCCCACAAAACTCCTGCAAAAATGTGTCCTGTTTGTTATTACCTATGAATATGTGGATGCCTTTTCAGCTCTATAGAGGGGTGTTTCATAGCCCTCCCTGGCTTTAGAAAAGAACAAGTTATGGTCTGAACACCCCCTTTAATTAGAAGCCTTTTATAATGGTTATTTCAGGTGTCCCAGTAATCTGACATCCCTCCTGGGTATGACAGTTGATGTTAAAAATGGTCTTATTGATATCACTTGGGAGCTTTTGTCTTTTTAAATATTTCATATTCACTTATAAAAGTTTCACAACATTAAATAGCTCCTAAATTCTTTAGTATCATTTGAGTACATAATACTACAATACACAAACACCCTCTTCAGCATTCAATTACGCAATAATTGATTTACTTCATAAATATGAACAAAAGGGCCTACTGTATGTAAGGTAATATCCTGGATTCTGGGAGGAATTAAAAGATTCAGAAAAAAATCTTTGCTGCTCTCCTTGGAGCCCATGGGTAAGAAAAGCGCACAAATCATCATTCCCCAAATCAAATACAATTGGTGACTAAAACAAAGAAAACAAGCCCAAGCTAGTTCTGAGAAAAGGAAGGGCAAGAGCATGTGGAGACAAAATTTTAGTAATGGCTTCCATGGAAGAGATGGCATTGGAGACGGATCTTGAAGATGGGCTGTTTTCAACAGGGAGTTCTCAGAATGAATGGGAATGGAGTTAATAGAGACACTGTCTCCAAATGCATGAGCATTCATGCATGAACATTTATTATATGGAAAGGGTTATCACTTCCTTCATCCAAAACCCCTGTGTAATCTAGTAGCTAAGCACTATGCACCTGGTAATAAGGTAACAAATGTTCTTGTCTCCTTGGATTGAGGTAGAAAGTGAAGTGAAAGGAATCATCAAGGGCTTACATACCTGTCTCAGAGAAAACCAGCCAGAGCAATTTTATAAATCCTAGTTGTCCTGATTTGAAATCTATTAAACATGTGGAAACTAAAAAGACACAATGAACCTCTCTGCAGAACAGACAAGGACTCACAGACTTTGGAAAACCTTGGTTTTTCAAATAAGACAGCCTGGGGGGTGGGGGGATGCACTGTGGGTTTGGGATACAAAATCTGTAAAATAGACTTGTGATGATTTATGTACACCTATAATTGAAATAAAATCCATTAAGATTAAAAAAAAAAAGAAACATGCCCCCAGACTTTTTTAGCATCTTTTTCTAACTCCTTGCTAAAAACTTCTGGTAACCTCTTGCTCTGTGTATTCATTCTTTCCCCAAGTTCTTGGATCTTCTTTCTCATCATTACTCTGAATTCTTTCTCAGATAAATTGGCTATCTCCGCTTCATTTAGTTCTTCTCGGGTTTTACCTTGTTCCTTAGCCTGGAACGTATTTCTTTTGTCTTATTTTGTTTAATTTTCGACTTGCATTTTTACGTATGTAGTAGCTTAGTTACATTTCTTGACCTTGGGGAAGTGGCTCTCTGTAGGGGATATCCTATGTGTCCCATCAGTACACTCTTCTCTCATCATCCAAGGGCCAGGGACGTGCTGGTCCCAGGGTAGATTCTGACCTATTTGCATACTCAGTTCTGCAGGCTGCTGGATTGTAATTTCCTTGCTTCTGGTGTTTGCCCCCTGGTGGGTGAGGCTGGTCTAGAGGTATGCAGGCTTCCAGGGGAAGCCAAGTGCCTGCCCACTGGTGGGTGGAGCTAGGTCTTGGCCCTCTGGTAGGCAGGGCCAGATCAAGGGGTGTGTCTAGAGGTGGCTGTAGACCATTAAGTCTTTAAGCAGCCTATCTGCTGCTAAGTGGAGCTGTGTTCCCACCTTATTGGTTGTTTGGCCTCAGGCATTCCAGCACTGATGTCTACAGGCTGTTGAGTGGGGTCAGATCTTAGTGCTAATGACCCAAACAAGATGTCAGCCTTCAGATGAGTACTCCCGGATATGTTAGTCACCAGCTTTTATGTCCCAAAGAGAGCCATGGCTGCCGCCCACCTCACCAGAAGACTCTCCAAGACCAGCAGGTAGGTCTAAACCAGGCTTTTATGGAGTCACTGCTTTTGCATTGGAACCCAATGCTTATGGGACCTTGTGGGTGTCCTTCAATGATGGAGTCACTATTTGCCCCAGTCCTGTGGAGTTCCCGCAGTCAAGCCCTATTGGCCTTCAAAGCCAAATGCTCTGGGGGCTACCTCCTGATGACGGACCCCTAGGCTGGGGAGCTTGGCATGGGGCTCAGAGCTCTCACTCATGTGGCAGAACTTACATGATATAATTGTTCTCCAGTTTGGGTTGCCCACCTAGGGGTATGGAATTTGATTATATTGTGAATGAGCCCCTCCTACCATCTTGTGGTTTCTTCTTTAAGTCTTTGGATGTAGAATATCTTTTTGGTGCGTTTTCTAGTCTTTATAAATGGTTATTCAACAGTTAGTTGTGCTTTTGGTGTGTTAAAAATCTTTGACCACGAAGGTCTCCTTAGAATGGATGTGCTGAGGAGAACTTTGCTCCTGAGATACCTAGCAGCTTTTTATTGTTTGAATTTCAAAGAGTTTACTTTTCCACATGAATAAATCTGGGACAAATCAAAAGTTTTGGTTATTGTTTGATAAATATTCTGATTAAATCACTCATTGACTAATGATGGTCAAGAACAAGCAGCAGGTGGTAACAGTTCCTTTGTTCTCATTGTAATTGTTTGAAATAACTCAGTGTTCTGTCCCAGGACTCTTTTTCGAGAAGAGGCCATGGAGAGACAGTGCAGATGGGCCTGATTTAAACAGTGTTTTTGTTAAAAGTGCATATTATATTTTCTGGTTAAGTTATTGGCCAATTTAAATATATTGTCTGTAGATCAAACTAATCATTTGTTGCAAAATAGTGATAGTCACAGCTGTTCTCTCTTTAATATTTGAGAAAATACCATGTTTACTTAGTTATGCATATCTGACATGACATATTTTCTTTCTTTTGCACTAAGGGCCTCTGATGTCACAATGTTTCTTTTTCATTTTGAATAGACATCTTCGTGGGCTTTTTTTTTTCCTTTCAAATTTACGGAACATATGCAGTATCCACTTCACCCAAAGCTATAGAATAATGACGCTATTATTGTAACCATCTGTCTCTTCACATCAGTGTCTTCCATGGTTTTATAGTCCAGTCTTAGGGCTCTGTAAGAAACAATATCGGTTAACATTAATAACTGCCTTAATCTGACAATTTACATCTCTTTTGGAGACAGCTCCTGAGAGCATCTTTCTCAGTTAAGGGTGCAGGGCTTTGGGGGGCGGGTGGGGCAACGCTCTTGAGGGGGATGGAGGCAGAGCCACCTATTTTGCTCCATTTGACTGACGCCCAAAGGAAAGAGTGAGTCAGTCTCCGGATTCCTATTATAACTCTGCATTTGCAGTTTTCCACCTTGACAGGCAGTAACAGTTCCAGCCAATGCTAATTTGGGTAACATCTAAAAGACTTGCCTGACAAGGCAGATTCAAATTATGAAGCAAACCCCTCACATACTGAGACCTTGTTAGCTAGATTAGTGGCGGTTTGGCTCCTTGTGACAGCTTGTTTGCTAGAGGTGAGCTATCTGCATTTCCAATGCAGGCAGGTTATATCATCATTTAAAGAAAAAAATAAAGATGTCGTTTTTCTTGTTTGTCACAGAGTTCATGTAATATTCCCTCTCGATTTTCTCATTGTTGACTTCAGAAAGAAATAGTAGCAAGTGTGTACCTTTGAGTGAGACAGCTAATTTTGTTATGGATGAACAGAGTATTGTGACAAAACAGTGGCACAGCTGTCATAACAGCTGTCACACATTAATCATGACAGTGACAAATAGCATAATTACCTTATCCGGAATTCCTAGCATGCACACTCAGTATGTCCCACTGCTGAGCGAGCATATCACGCATGGTTTAATTAAAAAGACATCAATACAGGTTAGTTAGACAAGGGCTAGAAGACATTGATCCAAAATGAAAATAAAATTATTTATAGGTTGGTGTTTAGGGACACCCAAAGACCAATTACTTAGCCGAATGATAATTTGAATCTTATTTCCCTAACTGGCCCTTCTCAATGTGTATATCACATGGTAAATTGGCTGCTGTGCCCCAAACAACAGCCCTTCCTCCATGAAACATTTCATCCCTCTTATTTTCCAGCCTCAGCGTGGGTCCTCAGAAGCCATCTTGATGTGCTGTTAATTGATTGAAGGGGCTCTATTGATAAATATATGATTATCAGTGAATAAGTTGTGGCTATCAGTTTTGTTAAGTGGATTTGCAAGTCAGGTACTAAATTGACTGATTTTTGTCTTATTTGGAAATTCTTCTTAAAGTAAGAATAGGCAGGTGAGACTGAGTTTAAGCCCAGAAATGACAGTTTCTTACATGTCATGTGTTTTAATATGTATGCTGTATTCATGTGCATATACGTGTCACATCAGTATGTATAAATATGCACACATGCCAAATATATGTATATTTTTGCCCCCCCCACCCCGGTATTTTAAGCTCAACAATTCGTTGAATTTACTGATTGAATTCCTGGGAGCTGGTTCCTGAATTGCTCTGAAGCTGCCTCGATGAAATATTAATGAATCAATTTCCATAGACATGGACTCATTATCTTGCTGGATGCCATTGGAAAACATAGTCCTGCCTGCGGTGTCCTTCCACCTGCCTGTGACATGTTTCGATTTTCTCTCCCTCTCTTTTTTTTAACTAAGGAAAAAATATTTCTATCAGGAAATTTTTGATAATTGTAGAACAGACGTTTATTTCCGTTTTTCTTGATAGGCACCTAAATGGGAGGTAAGTCATTAAAAATAAATTTATGTACCACTTAAGTGATATATTGAAAAATAGGACCTGGAAGTAAAAAAAAAAAAAAGAAAAAGAAAAGAGGTGGCCAGTTTAGTTCTGTGGTCTCTGTAATGCCCTTTGGAAGTTAGGAAACCACCATTCTTAGAACAATCTACTTGAGAAATGACTGTGTTTTGGGAAGCTGGGGTGAGCCATCTAATTGTTTACAAAGTTATCACCTATAGAAAATGTTGCTAAACACAAACACTTGTCAGGTTAGTTTAGGGCTGATGGAATATAGGTGGAATTATTCAGGCTGTGTCTACAAAATACTAAAACAGCTGGTTAGAACATGAAAAATTCAGGCAAGCAGTGATTACCTACACACAATATAAATAGCTGGTTTTAGGTATTTGGCTTTTTGTTCACTGAAATCGACTGGTTCCGTATGCCCTATGCAAGTCAATCCAAGGGTGTAATAAAGCATATTAAATTACTATTATACCAAACAAAGTTTTTAGCTTCCTTCCTCCCCATTCATTCTGTTCCAGTGAAGATTATTAATGCCTGCTTTGGGTACCCTCAACATCCCCTTTATAGAGCTTTAGAATAACCCACTGGTAAAAGGCGGCCCACATTGTTAGATAAAGACTAGGATTATGTTCTCAGAGTCAATGGCTTTCACCATTTTCATTTAGAACCAGTAGTATACAGAATGTCATGTGATCTGAGGACAATATTACCATTTCAACACATACATATTATATACATATTCTATATGAAATAGAATGATATTTCTATTTCAACACAGACGTTCTTTTAGCAAAAAGCAAAAGTACAAGCTTGACCAAGGACATCTTCTCAGTATGAAGGCAAGAAAAAAATATTTTATCTTTGTTGAGAAAAACCCTGACTCCCTAGGACCTGATCCCATTTAGATCTAGGCCTTGGTGAGGCTCCCATTCTCTTCAGGCTGATCTGATAGTGCACTCCAGATCTGAGGAATGCCTCAGAGTAGCTCCCGGTGTGAAACAGTTTAACGAAAGCTACAAAAACCCCCACAAAGGTAACTACACAGAGCATTTTTGCATATCATGTCAAGGTACCCATTAAGCTGGGCAGCGCATCTGTGGAACTGAGCTGGAACTGCTCTCACAGCTGGTCTCCATTCTGTATCTTGAGTCTATAGATCTTTAGATACTGGGCTCCTGTTGAAACTAAAGACAGAAACAAGTTTCTGTAGAATAAACCTAAGGTTTGTTTATTCTATTGAGAAATGTAAAAGCTTTTAAGGAGAAAGAATCAATTTTAGGTCAAATCAGAAAAGTGGCAAGAAAATAAAAGCAGTTTTAGCCTTCCTTGCTCAAACCTTTTGATTGAATCTCCCTCTTTTCACTGTCTATGGTCCTTTTTTGTCTTAGGGCATGTATTTTCTCCTGTACATTGCTGGTTTTTATGTAGTGTCATCTCTCCTAGTATGCTGTAAGCTCTTTGAAGATCGTTTCTGTGTCTACTTCCCCTTTTTATTCCTCGTGGCACCTAGAATTGTTGTAATTGCTGAATAAATATGCACATAGTGAATAATGTGTTGGCTTTAAAAATTAAAACAAAGGCATGGCTTTACTCTGAAACAGTCAGGTTGTTTCTTAAATTTAGCATACTGCTTGACTGAAAACACTGAGAAGGACAGTTTTTATTTTTAAGACAAGTTTTCTTCCACCTTCTTTTCATAAAATAGTTTTATTTCCTCACTCCCTCCTGCCTGCTAGCATAAGAACTCTCCCTTTATACAAAGGTCGGTTGATTTCCATTGGTTCAAATGGGGTGGGTTATTGATCCACTGAGATATTAACTCATGTTTTTCTTTCCAACTTTCTTATCCCTGATCTTCCCTGACCTTGAAGGGTAGCTTATATATATTACACATAACAATGTTTTAAGTATCATATAATACAAGGTTTCCAATTGTTCTTTGCCTTCTAAACTTGCTTGATGCATTACCTTACCAAATTTAGTGGGATGGCCTTCTCCAACTTGAGAGAATTGGTACAAGTGAAACATTATGTCTCTCAGCAGCCCACCACCCATTGGATTTGTGGCCAAGTCTTTTACTCTCTGTGCCTCAGAATCACACTCTCTGACCACCAGTGACAATCAGCAGGTTTTCCATATAAGAACTAGCAGAAGCAACTGTGTTTATCTCCCTGAATAAGAGGTTTCCTATTTATCTTCTCTGAGGTGGTGCCCATGTGGCTGTCCTGATATTGAGCAACTGGACAGATTACACCCTGGAGCCACATCTGTGGACACATAGATCAACACCATTTCCATTGCCTTGGTGCCCAAGAAGTTTATCTCCTGTCAGTGAGATTTACTGCTTTCTAAATGAATTGTTAAGACTTTCTCTTCTTCCCATGTTTCCTTTCCTCCTCCACCTTATTTGGTTTCTAACTAAATTAGCATAATCTGATCTGGATTGTTAATAGCTGATTTGTTAGTTTTTGTTTCCAGCCATCATTAGTAAGGATTTGCGGTAGGGTTTCTGTACAGGAATATTGATTAATAAAATATATAACAAATATCTTGTGTAGAAAGAAAATGTCTTCAGTTGGTAAGGGTACATCTAATAGGGTTGGTTTTACTTGCCATATCTAAATGCATAGCAAAAACATTATTGACAGGACTAAATATTTTGGTTGATGTTGTTTCAGCCGTTGGGACATAATCCCTTAAATTTGTGTTAAGGTTTTTTGGTTTACAATACAGTTTCACTAATGCTTACTAATGCTTTCAATATTGATTCTCAATAGAGCCCTGAAAGGTAAAAGGAAGAGGTTTTATATTATAATTTTCAGTTATATATATGGAAAAATCAAAGCTCAAATAGATGAGAAAATCATCAAGTTAGCTGTGAAGCAAAGACTCAAATCTAGGAAATCATATTTGTATTTCAATGTTTATCCATTTAACCTCCAAATAATTCTTATGACCATCAGTTTGATTTTCTCAGGCCTTTTCTCAAATGTCCTAAAATCTGGTACCATTTCCGTATCCAAAATTCTTTGACTTGCCAACTGAATTATAACAAAAGAATAAGGGAGTTAGGCAAGTTATCTATCCACTTACCTAAACTGTAAAGTAGAGCAAAAAAAGAAAAAAAGTGAGACAGTCCTTTGGAGTATTGAATTGATGACTTCAGTGGTTTCTCCTCTGCCTGCATATTTGAATTACCTGAACAACTTTAAAAACAAATAATGATATCTGGATCCAGACTCCAGAGAGTCTGGTTTAATTGCTCTGTACTCCCCAGACCTGGAATTTTTTTAAAAGCTCTCCCCAGATGATTCTAATATATATCGTGTTGAAAACCACTGAGAAATACCTTCTCTTCACCCTCTTTTAGACCCATCTCATTTGCTTTCCACACCAAATTTTGAGAAATACTGTGTTTCCTCAAATAAAATCAGAGTTCTACATCTTGGACAATATTAATAGTGATACTCCAAAATTTAAAGTCCAAGTGAATGTGTGTGGCTGTATCTGTGTGTTTGCTTTGGCAGCCTTAGGAGAAGAATAATCATGGAAAAGGCTGTTACGGAAAGAGATCATGTGCTAGAGATTTTGTTGACATACACTTATAGTCACTAGAATGTTGCCCCCCCAGGCCATGACCCCTGGGCAGTGTTTTGGTTGAACTGTACTTGGCATATATCAGGCACTCAATTAACACTACGAATGACACCTTCCTGACATCTCCCTCACTCATCCTAAACTAGTGTTTAACGGAATCCTGTGAGGTGTCCCTGTGTTAGGAGAATACCAGTTTTGGTTCCCCTTCTCAATACTGTTTCTCCACTTAGAAGACTTGCCTCCTCACCTCTCCTAAAGTTAAATCCTATTATTCTTTAATAAGGCCTGGTTCAGAGAACTTTCTTCCACAAGCTTTTCTAATTCTCTTTGAGTTGTTATAAGCAATTATCTATATTTCACTCATCACTACTACTTACCATTGCCTATCATATATATTACAGTTATTTATTTATGTCTTCACTGTTCTAGTCGTGATCAATTTTATATTTGCATGCCTCTCAGTACACACAGAAAGCTCTCGATAAATACTTGGGTGAATCATTGTTGTTTCTGGTGTGTTAGATTTCTATGTTATATAATGACAAGTGGTTAAACATTTCATAATGTTTGGTTGTATATTAAAAAATATTTCCACATACAATATCTGATTTGCTCCTCAGCACAACTCTGAGGAATGAAACAGATGGATATAAATTTTTTTTTTTTTTTTTT